>JAADWH010000130.1:0-43459 GCA_023335995.1 Globisporangium nagaii
GCTCCAGCCGGCGACGATGGGAGCGCTGCCGATTCTGTATGCAGCGACGGCGCCAAGCGTCCAGGGGGGCGACTACTTTGGACCGTGCGGCTTCTTGGCGCTCTGGGGACATCCGGCTCTGGAGCAGCCGTCGACGCAAGCTGAGTCGAAGAGCGCTGCGGCGAAGCTCTGGACGCTGGGTGAGCGTCTCGCGAATCTGTCGTTCGAGATCAAGAAGTGAGATTGAGGACACTCGTTATTATATTCGCGTGCTTCGAGAGACAACTCACCGCAGCAAAGATGACAAAGAGACCCACCTTTCTTGGACTGTCATTGTTATGAGCTGAGAGTATTGCAGAGCGTCTTGGTGAGTGATCTCTCGCGACCTCTCTGGCGGACTTCTGCTGCAGCCGCCAAGCACGTTCTGCATTGCAATCGCGTACATGAAGCGTCCGTCGATGCTTTCGAATTTGCTGCTGCTGAAGAGTGCAACGCTTCGCGTGCTGTGGGTCGACTGATGCAGAGTGAGCCAACAACCGAAGCAATCAAAAAGCAAACCAGCACGCCTCGTTTCCGCAGCGCAGACCAGCCACCTCAGAAGCGCCACACACAGACCCACACCAAACGAACAAGTGCGCGAGCTGTCTCGGCAGAATGGCGCGCCGCCTTTCGCGGCTCGAGCGCTTTGGTTGCTGCGCGTCACTGGAGGTCGCTCTCGTCGCCGTCGTCATCGAACGCTGCGCTTTGGCTCATGAAACAAACGCTGGAATTCGGAATCCGTCGTCGTCCACACAACTTTCCGTTTGATTCTCTGCAGTGTCGTCACTTCAGACGGTCCATCCACTTGCGGACTTGCGTGCGTCAGATGCTCTCCTGCTTCAAGCCGCCTGCTTGCTGGCTCGGTTTTCAGATCCAACAGATTGCGAGGAGAGCACAGCGGCAGCGCGGAGCGGAGACGTCTAGGAGGACTGCACCAGCCAGCTGTGCAACGGCTGCCACGCTAAGCTGGCTCGCACGTACAAGAAGGTCGAGGGCCGGGACGAAGCGATTCGCGGAGTGAACCGCTGTGTATCAGTGGAATGTGAGCGCAAGACGATGAATCGCGACGTCAACGCGCTGAAGCGACCATGTACGGCGATCGACCGAGGGCGTTCACTCGACGGGAATCCGCTCCACCGGACCAAAGCAAACAAACAAGTTCTCGCCCTACCGGGGGGAACTCGGATAGTGCGCGAGACGGAGTGTTGAAGCATTTGCGGAGCGCCATATTCGTTACTCAGTGTGACGTAATAGATAATAGCGAGCAATGCTGCGGCGGAATAAATACTGGTTGCTACCTGCTTGCGAGACGGCGGAGAAGAAGAAGGCGAAGCAAAGCCGACTGACGGCAGCCGAACGCCCCTTGTGTGTCGAGACTGGCGTCTCCTGAGCGCGATCTGCCGTGCTGTTTGCTTGCTTGTTGGAGTTGCTTGCTTGTTTTGTGTGGCTGAATGGTTGCTTGGTGTGCTTCTCGGTTTCGTCGCAACTGCGGAGTGTTTCGGGTGGTGTACTCCTACCGTTTCATGCTGTTGTCGTCCTCGCTGTCCACTCGTTTCTCTCTGTCTCTCTCGTTCACTCCTCCCGTCCGCTCCGCTCCCAAGGTAGCACACTAATAAACATATATGTGTGGTGCGGCCATGCTAGTTGGACAGGCGGCGCTCGTAGACGAAGGACGACTCGGAGGCTGACAGCCGCAGCTGGTTCTCCGACGACGGCGCCTCGTAGCACGACAAGCTCACGTAGCCAAGCTCGAGCGACTGCGGGTTCTTGCCGATGAACTTCTTGAAGGCCGCAGCGCCAGCGAGCACCGGGTGCGTCGAGATGCTCTGCAGCAGCTCCTGCAGCCGCTCGGCGCGGTGGTTGAGCGCCTTCTCCGGCGCCACGAAGAGCTGGAAGACCGAGTAGATGCCGTGGTGTGGCAGGTCAGGCAGCACGCGCGACGACTCGTAGCCCTGCAGCCCGTCGTAGAGCTCCTTGAAGTCCGTGAACCGCCGGCGGATCACGTACGTGTTCCACTCGTCCGAGCCCACGTCGACCTTGAACATCCACGTGCCCTTGCTGTTCTTACTCACGCCCGAGATCGTGACGCGGCGCAGCTCCTCCGCGTCGCCGGCCGAGAACGGCCGCGTCCGAGGCGGCGGCACGATGCGCTCCAGCAGCGTCCCAGACTCCGAGTAGCTCTTGAAGCGCCGCATGCGCTTGCTGCGAGGCGGCGTGGGCGTCGTCAGCAGTGTCGTCACGCTGCTGCTGCTACCGCTGATGATCTCCATGCTGGGGTCGCCGCCGATCGCAGCGTTCGCGCTCGTCGAGCGGCTGACCATGGTGCGCATGCTGGCGGGCCGCGCCATCCGCGTGGAGGTCGAGATCGGGTCGGAGGGCGTCTTGAGATCGCTCTTGGACACGGTCGGCGCCTCGAGCGGCGCGTACTGATGGATCATCATGGAGAGAGACGAATCGACTGGTGGTAGTGGGTGGGCTTGGCCTTGGACGGATGCCTGCCTCTACGAGTGCGGACGAGTTTGCGTGTGTGCGAGTGGATCAGCTCCGGACAGCGCTCTGCGCTCCGCGTGCTTTGTGGGGATTTCTCTAATGAGCGAGCGCGTTTCCCCCTCTTCTCGCTCGCGTGGCCTCCGTCCGCCACTTCTTCCTCCCCTCGTCGTCCTTCCTCGCCCAGGAATATTCAGGCGATACAAACGCCAAGAGAGAGAGAAAGGGCCAGTCTGCGCTTTGATTCTGCTGGAGTATGGGAGGGAGAAGAGACGGACACAAAGGGGGATGGCCCCGCCGTCCAACACGACAAAGACGAGGCGCGTCGAGAGCGCACGCGAGCCTGTTGGCTCCGAAAGCGGAGCGCGTTGTTTTGCATCGGCTTGCTCGTGTGCGGATCGGTGGATTCTCTCTATCACTCGCGGCTCTGGTTTCTGATAGGGTGAAAACAGGCGGCGACGCAGCTCAACTCGGACAGTGGGACGCTATAGCCTCAACGCTGCGCAGCAAAAAGACGCTTTCTGAGCGATAGAGCCGATATTTGGTGGGTTATACGGACAGTCGCCGCGGAGTTGGCGCACAAGATCGCCAAAAGCCATTTTATTCACGAGAGTCGAATATCTTGCACTCACAAACTCGGGCGGCCGAATGCATGCTGTCTTAAGAGGGGAGCGGCAGGACCATCTTGGGTCCATCTGAGAGCGAATCCATCTCTGCTCTTGTGTGAATACGAGCACACCAAACTCGGCGCACGGCTGCCATCCAAATCTCCAGACTCAAAGTCGCGTTTCCGTGCCGTTGTGTGCCTGTGGCTGCAGGTTATATTGCATCCCAATACCCTCCATAGAGGCTCTCGATGATAGATTACACGATGGGTTGACACCCACTCTCGAGGAGATGCTCCCTCTTGTCGACGACGCGTTTCTGGCCACTCATCATTGCACCGACGACTATCAGCTCCAAGCGCTTTCGAGCTCCTTTTGGATCCGGGCCATCGTTTTACACAACTCGGAGCCATGACGACTTGATCCAAATCGTAAAAGAGCTGGAAGCACGAGTGCGACCCGATCTGTTTTCACTTGATCAAATTGCGCGGTTTTGGCCAGCAACTGGTGGACACGTGACGAAGGTCACAGCGCCAGCCGAGATTCGCGCATCTGGTCATCCGCGTTTGGCGCTTTTCGGATCGAGGGCTCTCTTTCCGAGAGCGTTGTTCATCCGAGAGCGTTGTTCACCCCACCAAACAGCATGGAGCGCACAAAAACCGGACCATTTCGTTTAGCGCCAGCGCTAGTCTTGGACCACATGCGCTTTCGGGATGTGGATACATTTTCAAATCGGAAAGCTGCAGGAGGACGAGCGAGGGCAGCCAAGTCCCGAGCGCGTTCGCTCCGCGAGCTTTTGGTCCTTTGGATAGCCCGAACAAAATAGCTCGAAGCCCTGGCGTCGTCTCACAGTCCTCCTCAGCCAAACAAGCAACTGCGCCGACTTGGGTGAGGGACGGGAGCGGGAAAGCGAGGAGGAGGAGCCGAGTCGCCGAGTTTCAACAACTAATCGCCACAGCCAGCCAATCCGAGCACGAAATACTTTTCGAGCGCGGGTCGAGGGCTGTTCAATTGTATCGACGCCGTCAAAAGATCTGGAAAGCGAGATCGAATAAGAAACAAAGCGCTTTTGCGTTCTCATGGTGCGCGCGAGTCGCCTCTGGAGTCGCGGTGTCCTGGAGTCACGGTGTCCACCATCACGAGGAGCCGAGCCAATTGTCAAAATGTTTTTGCAAATTTGAGATTGACTCTGCAAATCTCAACCTGATGAATGTGACTCAGGTGGCCCACGTCGAGTTGGTGAGGCGCGCCACACCGCGACACACCGCACGCCTCGATGGACATGCAGACCGACAGCGCGACGCCGAGTGACGAAGACGGCGAGCTGCTCGCAACGGCGTCGGCACCCTCGCAGGTACGGCGCGGCAAACTGGAAGAAAGGCTCCCCGAGACAACTTGGCGCAGTGATCACTCACACACGCTCGAGCCCTCGTCGCAATTCGCGGCGCCGTCCTGTCTGTTGTGGTGGCGCTCGCGAGCGAAATTTGCACGCGCGGTTGGTTACCCATTCGTAACCCACTGCCGCCCTCACCGACATTCTCTGGCTCTTGGATTGTGGCGGGCAGCTGTGGCGCCATCGCGCTGGGTATCTCGGCGCGCAGAGCGCGTTCCTGCTCGCGCTGCTCTCGTCGCCCACCTCGCTGCTGCGGCGCGTCCATTCGAACAGCGGTCGGGATTGGGATCCGGCGGCGCTGGGCTTGCTGCTCACGGTCGCCGCGCTCACAGTCGCTGCGTACCTGGCGCTCCAGAGCAGCGACCCCGGCTTCGTGAGCGAAGGTAGGATGCGTGGAGATCTCGATCCGGCTTGATGCCGGCCAAAGCGCTGTAATGATGAGTGTAACCCTGTCGGGTAACCCCTCTGCAACGCTCCAGCCAATCTTGAAGGTGGTCGGCAGGGAATTGAAGATCAACTGGCGCATGTGCGTGCCCGTGACGCCAGCGGCGTCGACGAGGCGGCGGAGGAGGGGCGGACCACTCTGCTGTGCGAACGCGAGCGAGCGCGACGGTATCGTCTGAAGCGCATCGCGCAGATCCAGGCAGCGCTGGAGCTCGAGGCGTCTGCGGGCTACGCCGACGCCGACGCCGACGCGCTGCTGCTGACAGAGAGCTCTTCTCGCGCGGACACTGGCGCTACGATCCCTCAAGACGCAGCGGACGGTCGGCGCTTTTGTGCCGAGTGCGCGATTCTACCGGTGCGTCTCGAGGTTGTGTGCGAGAGGTTATGCTTTGCGTAACCCTTTCGTGGCGGTGTCGCTCTGCGTTTGTGTGCAGCCGTTACGAGCGCACCATTGCCGGAGCTGCGGCCGGTGCGTGGCCACGTTCGACCACCACTGCGCTCTGCTGGGCACGTGCATCGGCGAGAAGAACCACGCGCGCTTCTGGTGGTTCCTGCTGCTGCAGAGCCTCGAGAGCGCGCTCGCGCTCGCCATTGTACGCTGAGCACCGCGTGGGTTACAAGCGGTGACACGGACAAAAAGGTCTCAACGGACTGAGCGCGCGTGCGTGTATGTGGTGTAATGCAGGCGCACTCCAGCTTCGAGGCGGATGCGAAGCCGACACAGTCCTGGATCCACGTGAACGCCGGCAGCCTCTTCTTGGCGACATCGCTCTGGGTACATTTGTCGCAATGCGTCGATGACCACGAGCCTGCAAAATGCTGTCACGGGGTCATCTCTCACGCAGCTCTTCGATTGTCGCCCATGCAGATCGTGTTCCTGTTTGTCTTTGGGCTCTGGGTCTTCCACAGTACGCACCAGAAGCTCACAGATACCGCACACACAAATACCGCTAACTCTGCGCTGACTTGTGCTGCTGCTGCCTGTCTGCTGTGTGAAGCGTTCCTGGCGCTCACGAGCTCCACGACGTTCGAGATCGGCTCGATGTCCGACGAGCTGGCGTATCTGACAGGCTTCGGCGACTGCGACCTGCCGTTCAGCCGCGGCGCTGTCCGCAATGTCGCGGCGTTCTGCTGTCCAGCCGAATGGTGCACACGACAGCAGCAGCGAGCTGGATGGCGGCCGACTCTGTGGCGAACGCCGCAGCGCTTCGAGCGCGACTCGGCGCGCGTGTGCGGCAATCTGTGGGAGAACAAGTACTACAGCTGCTGCTAGTGCCTCGTACTCATGCTCGTACTGCTCATGGCACGATGGCAATGGCACAATCGAGAGTCGACACCTTGAAGTTGATTGAGGACCTTCTCAGTCGTTTAGGTAATCGGATCACTTTCAGCCAATCATCGCCGTGATGACGATTTAGATTGCATTTTTCCACCAATCAGCGACTACAAATCTTCCCATCCTCGTCACGAATCGAACCGAAAGAGCCCGTCGCGAAATGAAGCATTCCCCATTCCGCCGTGACGCTCGACAGCGCTCTCCATTCCTCCAGCAGCAGCCTCCAGCTCGCCACGATGCCGCCGTCGTCCATGCAGTGGGAGACGTCGATGATGCCGAGCCTCGCGGGCAAGGTCGCGATCGTCACCGGCGCGAACGCCGGGCTGGGCTTCGCCACGACGCTGCCGCTCGTGCGCAGAGGCGCGCACGTGGTGCTCGCGTGTCGCGACCCGACACGCGGCGCGCAAGCCACTCAGCGCGTCCGCGAGCTCCTCCAGCAGGAGCGCGACGAAGGGCTTGTTGAGGCTGCGGCCAAACAGGACGAGGGCGTCGCGGAGTACATGAACCTGGACGTCGGCAGTCTCGCGAGCATCCATGCGTTCACAGCGGAGTTCTCGTCGCGGTTCGCGCACCTCGACATCCTCGTGCTCAACGCCGGCGTGAAGGCGATCAAGCACGCGACGACCGTCGACGGCTTCGAGTCGCAGTTCGGCATCAACCATGTGGGCCACTTCGCGCTCACGTCGCTGCTCTTCGAGTCGCTCAGGCGCAGCAAAGCCGCGCGCGTCGTGACGGTGAGCAGCATCTCGCACCACGGCTGCGCAGTGGACTTCGACAACCTGAGCCCGCCGCCGACAAAGTACGCGGCCATGGACGCCTACCGCTCGTCCAAGCTCTGCAACATGCTCTTTGCGTACGAGCTGCATCGGCGCCTGCAGAAAGCTGGGATCAAGAACGTCGAGTCCGTGCCGTGCCATCCTGGGGTGACCGAGAGCAATTTGCTGCCGAACCTGCTGGAGAACTACGACTGGGCGTTCATCCGGTGGGCGATCAGGTTCGTGCACTCTCTGCCCTGGGCGCAGTCGAACGCCATGGGTGCGCTCTGCATCCTCTGCGCCGCGACAGACCCGCGCGTGGCTGCTGGCGAGTACATCGGGCCGCACGGCTTCTGGGAGTTCTACGGCTACCCGCGCGTCGTGGCTGGCAGCAAGCAGTCGCGCTCCGAGGAGGACGCGGCGCGGCTCTGGGACGAAAGCGAGAAGCTCTCGAAGGTGCAGTTCGACGTGACCAAGTAGACAATCGGTTGACTTCTCAAGGTAGGTTTACGAAGGTATATTCAAACATGCAAATGCAAAGTGTGAAGTAAAACAATATATATTTCGCGAGTGAACGGCTACATACCTCCGAGAGACCCCCTCGATTCTTGTGCGCACAACTGGCGAGGCTCAAGCACTCGAGCCTTCCTTGCTGTCGCTCTCTCCACGCGCAGAGTCGGCTTTGCGCTCCTCGTTCTTGGGGGACGAGTCAGACGAGACCGACGCCTCGCCTTCTTCGCGATCCGCAGTGTTGTCATCCTCTTCTTCGCCTTCCTCCTTCTCCTCTGCCGACTTGGAAGTGGCCGCGGCGTCCGCGTCATCCTTGATAGACTCCGCCTTGCTGCTCCCGAACGCTTCGTCCTCCTCTTCTTCGTCCTCGTCGTTCACAGAGTGCGCCACGTTCTCAGTGCTCGCAGCAGCACGCACCGCAGCGTTTTCTTCGGTCGCGCTGCTGTTCTCGTCGTCGTCACCGCCAGTCATCGGATCGTCGTCGTCGTCGTTCTGCGACGCCTCGGCAGAGTTGTTCGCCGTCGTAGTCACCTCGTCTTCCTCCATGTTCTCTTCGCCAGTCTCCTCTCCTTCTTCCAGCTCGTCGTCATCGTCGCCAGTGGCATTGTCCTCTTCGCCATCAACCTTTGCCTTCTTGCTCGACGAACCAGCGTCCGTCGAGCTGCCGCCTTCGTCGTCATCGTCTTCAGAGGCGCTACGCACACGCTTCTTCAGCACAGCAGCGGCAGGATCTTTTCGCTCCGCAGCGTGGCCGTCGTCTTCCGACATGGCGTCGTCGCCGCTCTCTTCGCCTTCAGCGCCGCTGTGGTGACCAAAGCCTTCATTGTCCGCGTCCTTTCCTCCAAGCTGCTCGCCGTCGTCGTGCTCCTTCTTGTCACTGTTCTCGTCCGACGGCTGGTCGCGGTAAGGGGACCCAAACACTGGCGTCGCAGACGGCGTTTCTGGCGGCGTCGCAGCGGGCGACTCGTCGTCATTGTCGTCCGCTTCGTTCTCACCACCTTCGTCATCCATCGAGCCCAAGTACTCGATCGCCAGCTCAGGCTCGATCAGCCACTTGCTCGGCTCTTGCTGCTTCACGCGCGGCGACGGTGCCCAGATCTTGAAGCTCGCGACACGGTCGAAGCCATCGCCGCCGCCAGCGGACGGGGTGATCGCACGTGACTCCAGCGGCGTGCGGCGCAAAACGCCAGGGTTAAACTCGATCCGGAACGCTCCCTCGCCTTCAAACACGGATTTCGTCTTGTTCAGGTACGTCGCGACCGGATCCGTTGTCGCCACGCCATCAACAGGCACGACAGCAGCAGGCGCAGCAAGCGCAGCAGCAGCGCTAGACGGCGCTTTCTTCACCTCATTCTGCTCCGCGAACACCTTCATGAGCTCTTGGCACGTGTCGTCGTTCGACAGCTGCTGCATTTGCTTGAGCACGAGCGTCACGAGCTTGTCCATCGTGAACAAAAAGTACGACGTCGAGCCCATGAGGCTTCGGCAGCAGTCCTCGTACTTGGTGCTGTCCACCGAGCCGTCGATGAGCGCGTACAGCTTCGACAGGAACGCCTGGTAATCACCAGTCTTTTCCTTGTCCGACGTGTCGCTCGTAAGCGTGTGGCGCGCATGGGCGAGCGCGCGTGCTGCAGGGTTGATCGTGCGACGGTAGCGGTTACGCTTCGCTTTCTCGCACAAATCAAACGCGCGCTCGAGGCGGTTGTGCAGCATCTGGTACAAGCGCAGGAAGCCATACGCATGCTGCGTGCCAAAGAACGTCGTCGTACTCTTCGCTTTCTTCTTCTCTGCGTCGCGCACATCGTCGAGCGTTTCCAGACCAGGTGGGAAGTCCGACGCTTCCTGGATCGTGATCGCCTCCGGCTGGAGGTACGCCTGCCCGATCGCCAGGTTCACAGCGTAGTACCCTTTCTCCTGGTTGTGGTACAGCACCGTGCCTTCACCAAACTCCGTGCTCACTTCGGTGCCCGCACGCAGACTCTTGGCCTTCTCGACCGACACTGTCGTGCGCTTGGGCTTGCGGGTGAGCCACTCTTCCTCCAGGTGGAAGAACGGGAAGAAGAACGCCTGCCACAGCTTCGAAACCTTCTCCTTGTCCGCGACGCTCAGGTTCTTCTCCGCAGCGTACGACAGCAAGCCGAACGTGTCCTTGTGGATCTGCACAGACGCGAAGCGGTACTTGAAGTGCGGCTTCCATGGAGGCGTCGGCGTTGCAGACGCCGCGCTCTTGTCCGCTCCATTCGCGGCAGCTTTCGAGTCGCCAGATTGCTCCTTGCGCAGCGCGTCGGCGATATCGGACGCCTCAGGCGGAGCGTTGATACTGATAGCACCCTGGGAGCTCGGTGGTTCAGCGGCGGTGGCGATTTTCTCCTCCACGACAGGGATCTTCTCGTTCTGCTCGAGCTTCTTCTTCGCCTCCTGCATGAGCACCTTCATGCTTGTCTGCTTTTTGTCTTTCTGCTTGAAGTAGAACGACGAGTGGTCGAGCGACTTGTGATAGTTCTTCTCGTTCACTTCCTTCCACTGCTTGTTCAGATCCTGGCGCGCACGACGCCACTCTTCGTCCTTCTGCTTCAAGCGCTTGATGATCACGGGGATCGCACCAGCCGGGTACTTGCGCAGCAAGTCAAGGATCTGCGCACCAGCCTCGCCGTAGATGCGCGAGATCGCGTTCAGGTGCGTCACGCGGAACGTGCCCTTGTCGACGACGTAGTTCCAGAGCTTGTCCTCGGCGCCGCCTTCCTTGTCCTTGAGCACCTCGATCTCGCGCGCGAGCGGCTCCAGCACAGCAATCGTCGATGCGTTCGCGTCGATCACCATGTCGATCTCGAAGCGCTCGTCCTCGCACTTGAACAGCGCTTCCTCGTACTGGTTCTTGCGCATGTTCTTGAACGAAAAGTCTTCACTGCCCGTTGGCACCGACACCCACGAGTCGTTGCACACAGTGCGCTCCAGCTTGGAGCGGAACGAGCACGGCGGGATCGGGTAGCTCGCTGGTAGCGCACGGTACGACGGAGTCGCGCGGCGGCACTGCGACAAGTCCGTCTCTGCGAGCGGGATGAACGGCCAGATCTCTTTCGGACTCTTCTGCACGCCGTGCGAGCAGAGCAGGTTGTCGAACTCGTCGACCAGCTCCGTGTGGCGACCAAAGAGGTTCTTGATCAGCGACAGCATCTCGTCGCGACGCAGCACCTCCTGGCTGTAGAGCTCGAGGCACTTGAGGAACTCACGCCAGTTGTCGCGCGACGGCAGGATCTTCTTGATCTTCTCGAAAATCCCCCACTCCTCCTTGTCAATCAGCACGTCCGAGAGCGCCAGGTACGCGCGGCGCTCTTTCGTGTCGAACGACTTGCGTTTCGAGCGCTTGTTCGCAAACAGCGCCTTGTTCATCTCGCGCTCGCGCTCTTTCTCGCGGCGCTCGAGCTGTTTCGCAGTCAAGCGGCGGTCATCGTGCGGCGACGCGTGCTTGTACGACGCAGGTTCGGTCTTCATTTGGCCCTTCCCGCCCTTGCCGCGGATGCCGTCTTCGCCAGACATACCGTGGTCATCGTGAACCAAGCGACCCGACTTGGACGCTGGACCAAGAGGCGAGTCGCCCCCAGGACGCAAGCCACGAATGTCGTCGCGACGAGAGCCTGACGGGTGGTGCGCCGACTGGTACGCGTGCGAGCCCTGCGACTGGAAACCCTCACGGTACTTGGCCGCCGCCATCTGATCCTTGCGCTGCTGCGCCTTCTCCGCCGCGCGGTTCAAGCGCTCCTTCGCTTGCTCTTGCACCGCGTCCGGCAGGAAGAACGTGAACTCGCGCAGCAAGTCCGGGTGGTCGCGGAACAGGTACGAAACCTGGTCCAGCACCTGGCGGATCGACCGCTGCTCCTTCTGGTACGTGTGCAGGATCGCGAGGAACTCCTTGTACGTCTCCGGCTCGTCGGCGAAGCGCTGCTTGATCGTCGTCACGTAGTGGATCGCGTGATCAAACTCGACTGGGTTCGTTGAGCTGCGGGACGCACCACCGGCTCCTTGCGCGTTCGGCGCGTTCTGAGACGACGCGAGCGGCTGCTGCGACTGCGGAGGCTTCTTGGACGAGCTCTGCTTTCCCTGTCCGCCGCTGCTCGACTTGGATTGGCTCTGCGCTGGCGCGAGTGGTTGGCGAGACGGCGTCGGCTGCTTCGCTGCATGCGGGTGCCCACCACTCCCCTGCATGTCCGCAGACGAGTACGACGGGGGTGGGATGGTCACTGGCGGCGGACGGTGCACTTGGCCAACGCTGCCACTCGACGGTGGGGCCACGCTCGGCAGGTTGGAGAACATCGGCGGCGCGTTCACAGGGCGGCCAGACACGACCTGCTGCGGCGTCACTTCGATGGACGTGTCCGGGCGGATGCGGTAGCCTGGCGGCAGGAACGTGTTGAAGCCGAGGATGAGGTTCGGGTAGCCTCGGAACAGGCTCGACACACGCAGAATCACACCCGGCGTGTCAATGCTGCAGAGTCACATGATCAAACAAGACGCAGAAAGAAAGAGATTAGCCAACACAATCTAGAGCCTGCGCAGTACCAGGCAAATCAAATCAAATCACTCACGCTTGCGCCTTGAAGTCCTTCATGACGTCCAGGAACTGGTTGTAAATGTCCGGCTGGTCGCCAAACTGCTGCTTCACCTGATCCAAGTACAACAACGCGTCTTCCACGCGGAGCTCACGGTGGCGCGGCGCCCCGCCCATGTTCGACTGCGACGCACCGTAGTAGCCGTCGTCCGGGTCATTCGGGTTCGTGCGCTCCATGACGTACTGGATGTGCGGCCCAGGTTGTTGCTGCTGTTGTTGCTGCTGTTGTTGTTGCTGCTGCTGCTGCTGCTGTTGTTGTTGTTGCTGCTGTTGCTGCTGTTGCTGCTGCTGCTGCTGCTGCTGCTGCTGCTGCTGCTGTTGCTGGTGCTGTTGCTGTTGCGGTCGCACATCACGAGGGGGCGAGCCAGGACGCGGGCCATACGACAGACCGCTCGGCTTGATCACGCTCGACGCGCTCGAGAGCGAGCCTGGGTTGTTGCTCATGCCCTGGCTCATGCCCTGCGGCGGCAAGCGCACTGGGTGGCTGCCGTACGGCACGCCGGACGACGACCCCTGGCCACCAGGAGGACCCATGCCGCCCGACGGCTTGCCGAGCACGGATGGACCGCCTGGTCCACTACCGGTGAGCCCGCCGCGCGGCGGGTGGAGAATCGATCCCGTGAGCGAGTGATGCGGGGAGCGACCGGAATTCGACTGGCCGAGCGACTGCGTGAGTGGCGGCGGAGGGAGCGGTGGCGGCCCAGCGTGCAGGATCGAGCCGTGCGAGTTGTGGCTGCCGCCGCCGTGCAGCGGGTGGATGCCCGAGCCGTGGTGGCTCGGGTGGGTCAGCTGCGAGAGCGACGACTGCGGGTGGAAGCCGTGCGGGGGACCGTGCGACGCCGGACCGTTCTTGCTGCCGCCGCCCATGCCCGAGCTGCTGCTCGAGCCCATCGGTGGCGGCTGCGGCGGTCCGTGGCGGTCCCCAGACGACCCAGGGTACGACGGGTTCATCTCGACGACGACGGAAAAGAGAAAGCTGCTGCGGCGATACGCGCTTGCTCGTGCGGAAGAGCTCTCACTCAGGCGCAAGAGGCACGTGCACACACACACACACGCGCAGGTACACGGGCGGGCGTCTCGTGAAGGGGGGAGGGGGAGGGCGGAGGGGGCGATCGCTCTGCTCTCTTCGCTCGCTCGTGCTTCGCCGCGTCTTCTTTTTCGCAAGTGGACTTTTGGGCTTTTTTCGCGAGCGCGCGCGGTCGACTTGGAGTGCGCCAGCGCAACAAAGCGCTTTGTTCTCGAAATTGAGGGCGCTGTAAACTACATTATAATCGTAAACTACTTTACCACGCATTATGACAGGATAGAATTTGAGTTTTGCGCGGTCGGTCGGTTCATACAAAAGCCAACACTAAAAATCGGCTACAAAGACACAATTCTTACCTGTCTTATGTGCTGGAAGGAGGTAAGAATCGTGTCTATGCAAGCGGCCATTTATATGGGTTTCACTATGTACCGACCGACCGATCTTATTTCACTTTCTTTCCTGCCATAACGGGTATTTACCCGTTAATATTAATTAAAAGGTTATTCGTTTGCAGAGGATTAGCGACGCCACAGCGTCATCATGGGAGCCACTATTTTGGCGCGGGAATTTTGCAACAGCAAATGTATCGAAACCGAGGGCATTCACTGATTGCGGAAGGACTAGTTTCAAACAGCAAATCTGTGAGAACCGAGGACAGCGAGTAGGTCTACTGTAATACTGGACTCTATACAAAAATCGTTCGGCACTTTTGTCAAGTGTCTGGAGGATGGCATGGGCGCGATTGGTACTTCGCGGACGACGCGAGGCTCGAGTGCGTGGCTCGAGTGCGTGGCTCGAGTGCGTGGTTGGTGTTCCGGGTGCGATTGACCCCCTCCTCGTGCGAGTCGATTAGAACATGGTGACGTCGTGGCAACGACGACTTCTACGGCGGACTCGGCGGCGAGTTCGTGATCTCCAAGCTCCCAAGCAAACTCTCCCACTTCCCACGTCGCCACCAAGCCTCCCACCCAGCCAGAAGGAACTGTCCAGCGTCGTATTGATCCACACATGCAGTCATGGATCTTGCACACACTAGAATGGAGACTGAGCTAGCGAGTTGCGGAGCTCGGTGTCGTCTGCCGCGATACGCGCGCGATGTTGCCACAGCCAAAGTCTGCCGAGGAGACGCCGGTCGATGCGAGTGATCTGGAGAGGCGATGTGTCCTGCTGCCACTCGCGAGCAGCACTCCAGCAGCACAAGAGCGAACGAGCGAAGTTCACTTCGCGCTTGTGCGCTCGCAAGGGAAGAACGAGGTGGACTCGCTCTGAGCTTCTGGCTTCCTGTGTGGCTGTCATTCGATGCCGACCACGCCACCAGGTGCATTCTCTCATTTTCGAACTCGCTCCCACGCACTCGCCTCCCCCTGTCCAGCGCTCGCTCTCACAGCACCTCGCGGTGTTGTGACGATGGATTCCTCGACCGCTGCTGCGTTCGTGACGAGCCTCATACTGACCAACCTGCTGACGCTCCGACGACCGAGAAGCTGTTCCTCCCTGAAGAGAAGCCGCGAAGGAAATTTCTTCGAGTCATAAGCGATTCTCCAGAGCATACCAAATTATTTTGCCTTCGTTCTCAATCAGCGCAACAACAAGACACAATGACCTATTGGGACGGAGCTGCGGCACCATTCGCGTACTCGGGCGGCAGGAACGCGTTGAGACCGAGAAGGAGGCGCGGGTGATCGCGAAAGAGGCTTGTGGCGCGCGCAATCACCTCTGGAACCGCAATGCTGCAGGAGACACACACAGGAAGAGCAGACAGAGAGCAGAGTCAGAACAGGATGGCGTGCACGCTGGCTGGCAATGGACACCGATCGATTGTAAGCATGCACGTCTTCGCTTGGAATCCTAGCATGATGTCCAGGAACTGCTCGTACTTCTCACTGCGCTCCCCGACCTGCTCCTTCACTTGGCTCAGGTACAGCAGCGCGTCTTGACGCGAAGCACAGGACGATCGCAAGCAGCTCCAACACCTGCGCGCGCTCCGCCAACAGAGCTGTCGTCGTTGTCGCCGCCCTGCGAGCCAAACGACTGGTGAGAATTCACAGCGCTCGAGGCGCGTGGTTGGGGCGGAGGAGCCATGCCTTGGACTGGGGGGAGAAGGCGGCGGCGGTGCTGGGGATGTGGACGGTGGAGGCCGCCCGCGCATTTGCCTCTTCCTGCCTGTGCTTGCGATGCGGAGAGCTGGCCGTGCGATGTCGTCTTGAATAGTGGCCAAGAAGAAGCACGATCAGAGAACTGCAATTTGTGGCAATTTGGGTTGAAAAACCGAAGCCAACACAATTGGTATTTGCACCCATCAACTCGCTGTTCTCCATGTGCGTCGCCGCGACAAGCGTCTTGATACGTTCCTAACACATAGAGCAGCAGCAGGAGCGCCACGACAGCAACGACAGCAACCCGTAGGCTTTTGCATGTGCGGGTTTATGTGGAGCAGCATCGTCGGGACAGTTGTCGTCTTGATATATCTCGATCGAGATCGACATCAGACGACTTCGGCGGTTGCATTCGTCGTCGCTGCTGCGCCAGTGGCGATCTCAGCCGGGATGAACGAGGCGAAGCCGAGAACGAGGTCCGGGTGGCCTTGGAGCAGGCTCTCGATCCGCTGGAGAGCGCTTGGGGTGTCAGCTCTGGTTGCAAGAACAGCCACACGCAAGCGCATAAATCAGCACTGTGCCCAGACCCACTGCCAAGCAGCCACTTCGCTCACCTTTTCGCACCAAGGTCCTGCATGATGGCGAGGAACTGCTTGAACGTGTCTGAGCCTTCGCCAAGCCGCTGCTTCACTTGTATCACGTACGAGAGCGCGTCGTCAAAGCGGCACTCCGGAGGCGGAGGAGCTCCGCTGTCCGTCTGCGCAGCACCGACAGGATCGACGCCGTCGGTTGGCGCAGGCAGCACGTGCTGCTCCAAGAGCTGCTGCTCCACGAACCCTTCAGGCGGCGCGCTGTCGCTCTGCTGTTGCGGCGTCGGCGGCGTATCCATCGCGGCAGTGTTGGTGGTGGGTGTTCTCTGGCAAGCAAGATCCGGACTGAAGCGTGGTCGCTGCTGGGTTGAGCTCTCGATTGTGGATGCGATGCTGAAATGGTATTTTTGGACCGAGCGCCTGTTCTTAGGTTGATGAGCGACAGCGTTCTGCGGCATCCACCACACTCGGCAGTCGTCGTCCATGGCCGTCGAGAGGAGCGCGCGCGATGCAAAGGCCGCGAAGAAGAAGAAGAAGAAGCACCCGACAGCGCCGATCGGTAGGCGCTTGTGCGCGCAGCATGCTGCTCTTGCTCTTGTTGCGATCACCACTATATGTTACTATCAGCTGCTGACTTGAGGCACTCGATGCCAACCTGCAGGATTCCAGCTGCACACGGAGCGATTGGCACAGGAGCGCGACGAGATCAGGCGGCAGAAAGAGGATCACGAGAGCCGGCAGCACCTCAAGAGCCAGCAGAAGCTGCTCGGCAGGAAGACAACCGACGAGTTCGCGCGCCTGCGGTTGATTCGGCCGCAGGATCGCGCCACGAGGCAGCGGAACCTGCACCAGAATGGGAAGCCCGCGAGTCCAGCGAGAGAGCGCCACGCAGACAGTAAGCAGAAGCAGCATGAGGACGCGGTTCAACAGGGACAGCTCGAGGCGCAATCGATGCCATCGATGCTGTCTGCGCGAGAGCGAGCCAAGGACGAGCTTCCTGGAGCAGCTCAGCGGCGGACGCGACCGCAGTCAGCCAAGCCCGTCCTGCAAACGAATGCACGCACCTCGGGCAGCAACACCAGCAGCCGTCCGAACGAGATCATCTCCGGCACGAAGATCAGCGTTCGCCGCCTCGAGAGCTGCGGGTACAACCCCGTGCCGCTCACGTCGAGTCTCCTGGCGAGCCAGTCTGCAGCCCAGCTGCGGATGCCGCGTCAGCACGACGTGCGCGACAGAGCTTCCGTCCGAGGCGATGCGGATCGCGTGTCATTGCCCGCAGCAGCAGCAGCAGCAGCAGCAGCAGCAGCAGCAGCAGTGGTAGCGAATGGCGCACCCGCCACGAGCGACACGAAGCAGCGCATCGTCGTGTACATGCGGCGGCTCGAGCTCAGCGACAGCGACAGCGAAGACGACGAGCACAGGCTGGAGCATGGACGCGCCGAGCCGCGGAGGAAGAGCGCGTGGACGGAGGGAGTAGACTAAACACCGCCCAAGTTGATGCGTCCGCTGCAGTCCGTACCTAACCGGATGCCGGCAGTAGCAACTTGAAGTTGCGTCCTCGCCTTCCTTTCGCACATCACCACAGCCAAAGCGATCACGACGGACGCGCCTCTGAGTCTCGGAGACTGCGAGCGCGCGAATGAACGCGCTCATTCGCGCGCGGAGCCAAAGACAAGCCGGGCTGCCGGTGCTCGCGCTTACGCTCGGTCGTCACTTGACCAGCTCGGCTCACTTGACAAGACTTCGGTGAGGCGCGTCCTCGAGAGAAGCGTATTCCGGCGCGCAACAGCATACCCTCTCAAATACAATCGGGCAGATCACGAGCTCAGATATCGCACGCGCCCTCTCTCTCCAAATAATGTGTCGACTCGACATACGTATCGGGTCAGAGAGGCGGCGTGGGAAAAACGGCTTTTGTGGAACAGGAAGGAACCGACTGCGGCGCCATTCCGGAGCTCTTCGCGACCGAACGTGACACTTGCCGAGCCGGCGACGAACGTCATCTCCGCAACAACAAGCGCGCGCATCTCTGCTCCCCGCCTGCCTGCCTGCCTGTCGCTAGAGCTGTCGCTCCCCAGTGCACCGCCCATTTCGCGATTCGCCTTCTCACGAGCGTCGAGCCACACAGCGAGCAGCACGCACAGCAAGCATGACCGAGCAAGTGTCGTCGTCCGCGTCCGCGCGCCGCATCGAGGCGCTCACGCGCCACCTCGCGGTGACGCCGCTGGCGGTGTCGACCAAGGAGAAAGTGATGGCCGAGCTGGCGCAGGAGCGCGCGCGCGCGTCCTTCCCGGTGCGCAACATGACGCACTTCGTCGACGGCGGCGCGCACAAGACGGCGTTCCGCGAGGAGATGATGACGTACCTCGAGAGCTTCCCGGAGCTGCGCGCGACGCCGGGCGACTACGACCTCACACTCTCGCAGCGCCGTGAGGCCACGCTCAACAAGGTGCGGCGCCTCTACCAGCTCTTCGTGGAGCACGGCGCGAACATGGACAAGCGCAACATCATGGCGGAACTCGCGGGCGTGTACGACCTCGGCGTCTGGGTGCGCAACGGCGTGCACTTCGGGCTGTTCGTCGGCGCGATCATGTCGCAGGCCGACAAGGAGCAGCAGGACGAGTGGATGGTCTCGGCGCTCATGCTCGAGAGCTTCGGCTCGTTCGCGATGACCGAGCTCGGCCACGGCAGCTACACGCGCGGGTTCGAGACCACGGCCACGTACGACCGCGCGGCGGACGAGTTCGTCATCCACACGCCGACGGACACGGCCACCAAGTGGTGGATCGGGTGAGTGTCGAATATGTTTGCTCCAATGGGCTGTTGGTGCTGATGGGCGATTGCGTTTGTGCACACAGCCACTGACAATTGATCGATGTGCTGGGTGATGGCAACAATAACAATAGAGCGGCTGGCGAGACGGCGACGACGACCGTGTGCTTCGCGCAGCTGATCATCGATGGCGAGAGCAAGGGGGTGCAGAGCTTCTACGTGCCGCTGCGCGACCCGCAGACGCATGAGCCGCTGCCGGGCGTCCGCATCGGCGACATCGGATCGAAGATGGGGCTGCAGGGCGTCGACAACGGCTGGATCCAGTTCGACCACGTGCGCGTGCCGCGCTTCAACATGCTGCGGCGCTATGCGTCCGTGACCCGCGAGGGCAAATTCATCCAGACGCACAAGCCGCAGATGGCGTATGCCGCGCTGATCGGCACGCGCGGCAAGCTCGTGACGCTTTCGAACGGGATGCTCAAGAAGGCGCTGACGATTGCGGTGCGCTACTGCGCGATCCGCCGCCAGGGCGTGCAGGTGAACACGAGCGACCCGCACGAAGAGACGAAGCTGCTGGACTACCAGAGCCACCAGTACCGCCTCATGCCGCTGCTCGCTAAGGCGTACGCGTACCACTTCCAGACGAGCTACATCGAAGCGCTCATCGACAAGTTTGACAAGGAGGGCGGCGACATCGCGACCGACATCTTGGCGGACATCCACGGCACGATGGCCGGGCTCAAGGCGTTCAGCTCGTGGGACACGCTCGCGGGCATCGAGGAGTGCCGCCAGTGCTGCGGCGGCAGTGGCTACAGCTCGTACAACGGACTCTCGAGCCTGCTGGCAGATTTCTCGGTCATCGTGACGTTCGAGGGTGACAACACGGTCATGGCGCTGCAGACCGCCAACTACCTCATGCGCTCGGTCGAGGCGCTCAAGAGCGGCCAGAAGCTCGCCGGGTCCGTGCAGTACCTCGAGAAGGTCAGCAGCAAGCGCACGCAGAAGCACTGGCGCGTGCGCTCGGCGCAGGACCTGGCAAGCCCGGAGCACCTCGTCGACGCGCTCGACCTGTTCGCAGGCAAGCAGGTGCTCGCTGTCGCCGAGAAGCTCGCGCGCGCGTCTGCGGCGTTCCCGAACTCGCAGGAGGCGCTGAACCAGTGCCAGGTGGACCTGCTGGAAGTCGCGCGCGTGCACGTGTTCTACACGGTGGCTGTGCGCTTCATCGACGCCGTGCAGGAGCTCAAGAAGTCACCGGGGAGCGCAGACCTCGTGGCGCCGCTCGAGACGCTCTGCCTGCTCTTCGTGTTGCACGAGTTCGACCGCAGCGCCGCGTTCTTCCTCAAGGAGCAGTACATGACGGCGGTGCAGTGCGAGCTCATCCACGAGCAGGTGGTGCAGGCGTGCGGCCGCGTGCGCCTCGACGCCGTGCCGCTCGTCGACACGTTCAACCTGCGCGACGTGGTGCTGAACTCGAGCATCGGTCTGGCTGACGGCAACATCTACGAGCACATGCTCGGCGTCGCGACGAAGAAGACGGGCATCTCGCCGTACTTTGGCACGCACATCAAGCCCATGCTGGAAGGCGAGCAGCTCGAGTAATTTAGACTGGCGGAGCCGAACGGGACGCAAGAGGCAGTCGACAGCCAAGTGCAGGTGTAGTGCAGCGCGAGAGTTTTTGAGCAGCAGTAGCTGTCGCTGGTCATGCGGCAGATGCATGGAGATGTGAATGGTACGATTTGGAGTTTGTGTTTTGCGATTGCGCGCTTTGATGCTGTCGCGGACAGCACGCGGACAGCACTCACAACGATCCCTGAGCCAGCTTCAGCCAGCGTACCGTTTTGCTGGAGCATATGGCGAGTGGCTGGACGGCTCGTCTTGCGATGCGCATCGTCAGGGTCAAGACCAACCGAGTTCGTGGTGCCATCCCTCGACATCGCCATCTTGCTCTCAATAAATCTCCATACATAAACAGTCAGAACAGAACGCGCTCATTTTCGAGAATGATTGCTGGATGACAATCATCCCCGCGATGTCGCATTTTCCGCGAGCAGCTCAAAGAACCTCAGACGACGACTCCAAGGACGAGAAAGGAACGGAAGCTGCGCGATGCTGGCGAGACCGATCACGACCGCGCTCAGCGCTACTGCTAGCAAGCTGCAGCGCCACCAGCGCCTGCTGCTGCTCGCGGCGCACGCGCGCACGTCGACTGCCAAGCGCCAGCCGCTCCTGCAGCGCTCCTTCGCGTCCGAGCCGGCTGCCAAGCGTCCGAAGGCGATCAAAGTCAAGAAGAGCGAGGCGCGCCGCCGCGTGGAGCCGAAAGCCGAGGACGCCGTGGCCGAGCAGCAGCCGCAGAACGCGCTGACGGAGGCTCCTCAGGCGCCGCCGCCGTCGCCGTTCCTGCAGTCGGAGCAGCAGCAGCAGCAGCCGACGTTCGGGCAGATCATGAAAGGGGTGCGTTCGAAAGCCTCGTCGTTGCCGCTTTGACGCGACGACACCAAGCGTGCTAACGCTGTGGCTCTCTGTGACTGCGTGTGCCATATGCAGAACTTCTTCTTTGGCATCGGCATGGCGCTGGCGTTCTCCCTTGTCGGCGCCATTTTCAGCAGCATGGAAGAGGTGCGGATGCATGTCGTGTGCTGAGAGCGAGGGGCTGTGCGATCACTCATGTGTGGACGTTTGTGCGTGTGACTGCAGACCTGCGAGCCAGGAAAGTACAACGCGAGCGAAGTTCTCGCTGAGGAGGACAGCGAGAGTGGTGCACATGACCACTGATCGACGAAGCGACTGCATAGACACAAACCACCATCGCATTCGAACCACCTGAATGAATACAACACACAGCCTTTGAGAGCCATGCCGCAACGATCAAGATGTACACACGATACAATACATGTTGGTTACTTCTCAGCTTTCTTCACGGCTTTGATGATGCCCACAGCGACGGTCGTGTGTCTATCCCGGATCACAAAGCGACCTAGCTGCGGGTACTGCTGGAAAGCCTCGACAACGAAGGGCTTGCAGGGCTCGAGGACGACGGTGCACGCGTCGCCCGTCGCGACAGACTCCGGGTTGAGCTCCACGACTTTGCCCGTCGCTCGGTCGATCCTCTCCGTGATCTGCTTGACTCTGCACGGGACGTGTGCTGTGTGGCAGTGCACCGTTGGCGTGTACCCGGCACGGATGACCCCCGCGGCGTTCAAGACGATCATCTGCGCTGTGAATTCGGTCGCGGCTCGGGCAGGGTCGAGCACTGGGTCGGACGCGGTGCATCCGCGCGAGACGTCCTTCGCGGAGATGCTCGTCACAGTGAAGCCAATCTGATCGCCCGGCAGCGCCTCAGCGAGCGCTAGGTGGTGACTCTCGATCGAGCGCACGGTGCCGACCACGCCGTGCGGTCCGAACGAAATGGATTGGCCAGCTCGGAGTGTGCCAGTCTCGACGCGGCCGACTGCGACTGTGCCGACGCCAGCGATCTTGTACACGTCTCGGATCGAGACGCGAAGAGGCTTGTCGACGGCACGGATCGGGAGACTGAGCGTGTCGAGCGCGTTGAGCAGGCTCGGGCCGTCGTACCAAGGCATGTTCTCAGATCTGTTAGCCAGGTTGTCGCCGACCCAGCCGGAGACGGGTACGAACGGGATTGCGCCGGTGCTGAAGCCCAGTTGAGCGAGGTGCGCGCTCACTTCGCGCTGGACGTGGTTGAAGCGCGCTTCGGCGTACCGCACCGACTCGCAGTCCATCTTGTTAACTACAACGATCATCTGCTTCACGCCGAGACAGAACGCCAGCAGCGCGTGCTCGCGGGTCTGTCCCGTCGGAGCAAACCCTGCTTGGAACTCGCTCTCGCCTGCAGGGACGACCAGCAGCGCGGCGTCGGCTTGCGTTGCGCCAGCGACCATGTTCTTGATGAACGCGCGGTGTCCCGGCGCGTCGTGCACGGTGAAGACGTACTTTGGGGTCTCAAACCTCGCCATCGAGATGCTGACCGTGATGCCTCGCTCGCGCTCTTCTTTGGTTTTGTCGAACAGCCACGCGTACTTGAACGATGCCTTGCCTATCTCTGCCGACTCGCGCTCGAGCTTGTCCATCTCGCGCTGTGCGGTGTAGCCGCACTTGTACAAGAGGTGGCCCGCGGTGGTGGACTTGCCCGAGTCAATGTGGCCGATCACGACGATCGAGAGCTGCGGCTTGCGCGTCGCCACCATTTGTCTGCGGAGCATCTGACTTAAGATTCTCGCTGACGCACTCGCACTTGAGCTGTCGAGAAGAAGATTGGAAAGTGAAGAGCGAGCAATGCAGGCTGGTGGCTTGGCGAGGAGCTCTTCGCGTGAGTGAGAAGACGCCAAGTGGGTTCAAAACGCCGCTCGAGTTCAGCGCCAGACCATCACTCGCGCTCGATCTGAACTCTGAGACCCGCACTCACGACGTTGAAGCAAACCTGTCTGACTGGATCTGAACCTCAGCTGGTGGCTATTTACAGTCAGCCAGCCGTTCTGAGCCACTCATTCTTGGCGCGCTCTTGACTCGATGGCTCGCTCGCGCGCTCACTCCAAAGATGCTCTCAAGCGCGCGACAACTGCGCCAGCAGCGATATAAATACTCCTCGAGCGCGTCCTTGGTCGCCTCAAGCTGCTCTTCGTTTGCCATGAACCTCCGTGCACATATCGAGGGCATGAGCGGACGACTAGCACTTGCAAGATGCTGTCGCTGAATAGTTACGGCTGCACTCGCTCCGCACCGAGCAGCAACCAGACGCAGCACCAACAGCGCAGCGTGGTGCTCCCGCGGCTCTCGCTGCACAATGGCAATGGCAATGGCGGTGGACTCTCGCCGACGCCCCCGAGATCCCACGGCGCAAACTCGCTCACAAAGCTCGAGATGATGCGCGCGAGCGCCCATCCGCTCTATCGCACCACCGCTGGGTGCGTTCTTTGCTCTTTTTTCCTCTCAGCTACTAGCCTGTGCAGCTAGCTGACGAGCAGAATGTACTGTGCGCCACCCACTGCTCATGCCAGCTTTGACTACGGACGGTACATGGACTTCAAGGACGTGGCGCTGAGCTGCCCCAAGCACGCCAAGCCAGCGACGTTCACGAAAGAGTTCATCGCCGGGACGTTCACGGACTCGAGCCTCACGTCGATCGACAAGAGCAAGCAGCGTGCCGAGAGCTGGCAGCGTAAAGTCGTCGAGCGCACCAAGCAGATGCAGATCAAGTACGACGAGCTCCAGCACGTGCTCGAAGCCAAGAAAGAGCTGCGCAGGCACGCGCGCGAGCAGCGGCGGCGCGAAATGGACGAGAAGCACCGAGCTGCAGCGATCATCCAGGCGCGCGTGCGCGGCTTCCAGGTGCGCAAGAGGATCCGGCGCGAGACGTACCGCCGCCACACGGTCGCGGCGACGAAGATCCAGCAAGTGTGTCGCTCTCGAGCCGAGGTGCGGCGCGCGCAGCAGCTGCTGCAGGCGATGAAGCACGAGCTGCTGGACGCGGACGCTCTCAAGATCCAGAGCCTGTGGCGCGACCACCAGCTGCGCGTCGATGCGAAGCGGCAGTTGGAGGCTCGGCGACAGCAGAAGCTCCACGACGCCGAGGACTTGGAGAGGCGCGCGCTGGAGATCAAAGACGACGCCGCGAGGGACATCCAGCGCGTGATGCGCGGACACTTGGCGCGCAGGATCCAGCAGACGTTCTCCATGACGTCCACGTCGAGCGACAACGAGGTGGGCAAAGAGTACTACTACAGCGGCCGCGGCAGCAAGAGCCGGATCGCGCGCAAGACGCTTGCGTCGCTCAAGCGCACCAAGCGCGACAAGTCGATCATGCGGATTCCGCTGGGCACGACAGCACAGACCTTCAAAGGGTAGACAGGCTCACAGAGAGCGAACAAGTCTACTGAGAAGCTGACCAACCTCCGTACACACAAACAGCTCGACAACAACAGCAGCGCAAAACACACACAAATGCAATCAGATATAAGCGTTAAGGCGTACCCTCACCGTTCGCGGCAGCTGTCCTTCTCTGACGCTGTGGACTTCTCTGTGCGTTTCTCCTGGAAACGCCGTCTCCTCAGAGGACCGACAGCACAGTCGAGATCGCGCCGTGAGGC
This sequence comes from Globisporangium nagaii, assembly GCA_023335995.1. NCBI lineage: Eukaryota > Oomycota > Peronosporomycetes > Pythiales > Pythiaceae > Globisporangium > Globisporangium nagaii. The sequence goes on from JAADWH010000130.1 coordinate 24,744, forward strand.
TAATCCGTCTCCGAGCGCGGGAAGAAGCCGAGGATGTCCTTGATGATGATATTCCACACGATCTGCACGACCACCTCGGCGACAATCAGCCAGATCACGATCCACTCAAGCTTCGTGTCGTGCTGGTGCGCGAGCTGCTGGCTCAGCACGTCCAGCCTGGAGCCACGAAACACCACACACGAGAGTTAGCCGAGGTGCCCTCACAACCCTGTAAAATGCAACACAGTTGACGAAATGCAACGAGACGCACAGTTCGCGGAGAATGTCAAGGCGCGTGTTGAGGATCTGCACGCGGTTGTCCACGTCGAGATACCGCATCATCTTCTTGTAGAGCGGCTCGTACTCGTCGTCTTCCCAGAAGAAGTCCGGCTCGTCGAGCATGTCGGAGTTCAAGTTCACGTCACTCCGCTGTGGTTGTTGATACAGAATGAACACAAGAGGATTGATGACAAGTCAGGAAAGCTGGCTCAACCTCAAGGAAAGCAGCACAAAAGCACACTTCACAGACTATCACACACCTCGATGAATAACCGGCCGATGAGCTTCGAGATGTCTCCCTGCGAGTACTGGATCGAGCCGGTCGTCGCGAGGTTCTGCGGGATGTGCTTGGTCTGCTGGATCGTCTCCTCCACGCGCTCCTCGAACACGTCCAGTTTGGCCGACTGCGCCATCGCGAACGAGATCGCGAGCTTCTCGGACGCGCGATTGCTGCTCAGCGTGATTGCATCGTTCACGATACTGCAAGCAGCAACAGAGAAGTGCACAAAAAACACGTCAGTGGTGACAGCCTCAACACTGCCACAGCATATCCCGGACGCCAACCAGTCAGCAATTGTAAAACGTGCCTGTTCGCGTCGCCGTAGGTGTAGTCCATGTCCTCCACTTCGATTTGCTTCACTGGGCCGATGGAGAACGCAGTCAGCGCGCGCAAGTGCGCCTGCTCCTCCGTGCGCGTGAGTCCCCAGAAGACCGTGCAGCCAGTCCTGCACAAGACGTAAACAGGTGACATCGCCATGTCAATCGCCGCGCCTTCAGTATTTCGACAGGAGCAAACGCAGAGTGGGCACAAGGACGTACGCAAAGTAGAAGACGTCCTTCTGACGGTACGCGGCGGGGACAACCATGTCGTCACTGCAGCATATCATGTTAGCACACATCCACGGCACAATACAATCCCAGCAAACGACACAAACACGCCAGATGCACACCTATCGTCGACAAGCGGCGCGCACGTCGAGTGAATCGCACCCATGTACATCTTGTGGCCCCAGCCGTTCGGATTCAGCTCGCCACCGGGGAGCTGCCCGGTCTCCACGCGCTCGAGCCACTTGAGCAGCTTGAACAGCTGCAGCTGATCGCACGTGCAGTACGCCGACACGCGCAATTTCTGTACGCTCGGCGGCTCGCGCAGGTGCTTCTTGATGCTGCGCATGCGCGAGCGTCTCGTGAAGCGGTTGATGCTCGGGCCAGACGTCGACGGCGGCGAGATCTGCACAGATCACACGTGAGTGTCCATCTAGTTGAATAGGCAATAATGCAGGCGGCGGTCAGCTGCGTACCGTCCGCTTGCTCTTGCGGCTCACGAGTCCGCGCCAGTTCGCGCGCGGCATCTGGCGGCCCGGGAACTCCGGCAGCTGCTGCTGGTTGTAGCTCGTGGCGCGGTAGTCGAGCAGGTCGTCGTCGTCCTCGTCGTCACTCGACACGGTCGTGCTGTAGTGCGTGCCCGGGCCGTAGTAAAAGTGGCGGTGCTGCATCGGTCCCACCTCTGCGAGTATGTGTTCGTCCAGCAACGAATCACCAGCCAGAAACAACAGTTAGATCCAGCTACACACACAGCCACTAGAAACACACGCACACACAGCTACAGCACGCACGGTCACGCGCTTCGAGGTCGTAGACGGCCGAGTCCGAGTTGTAGTTGAGCGTCATGTGGCCAGGCGCGAGCAGCGGCGAGTCCTCGCCATCCGCGCGCTGCTGCTGCTGCGTCTGGATCTTGGCGAGCGCGCGGCTGCTGCGCTTGCTGCCGTTGCTGCTGTGGCTCGACATGCTCTCTCTCTCGTCTGCTGCTGCTGGTGGGGCTCGTCTGCGCGTGGGGCTCGTGCGAATGGCGAATGGCGAATGGCGAATGGCGGAACGCAACGGAGCTGCTCGATGGATTCAGCGACATGAGGGAGCTTTTTTTTTCTGAAGGATGCTGGCTGGCGTACTGCAGGAGGCGCAATAGTGACCCTCCTACAATAGCCAAGATAAAAAAGGAGAGGGGGCACTATTTCCAAATGTGGATCTTGAAAGGACACGAGAGCGACGACTGTTCATGGACAGAATGCTCACGAGAGGCAGCGGCAGCATTGGCGACACGAGCTGCTCGGTGTTGCGAGCGTGAGGGGTGGCGGGTATGCGAATGGACGCATCCGTCAGCTGACACGCCTGCTACCAGCACAGCCGCACAGCCGCACAGCCGCACACATGCTCACGACCGCAACACCAGCACCGTCGCTCGCCCTCCGCCAGGCGACCCGCCGCCACCAACCGTCAGCGATCCGTCGGTTTCTCCTCCGATGCGCTATCAGTTTCGACGCCCCATACTCACAGCATCACCTGCAGCGTTGCCCACACAAGTGCACTCGCTGTCTGTTTAGTCGCTCACTCACTCGCCAATCCCCCTCCTCCCCCTCTGTCACCACTCGCTGAAAATCAGAGCGTGCACGCGCTGCGTCGGGACGAGTCGACCTGCGTCATCGGCCATGCCACCGCCAAACACAAGTGCTAGTGCTAGCGTGATGCTCGACCCACCACAGCTGCGCCACAAGTACGCGCGCGCGAACGCGCTCGTGGCGTCCGTGCTCAACAAGTACTACAACGGTAGCGCGCGAGCAGTGGATCCGTTCGTGATCCGCCGTATCCAAGAAGAGGAGACGCGCTTGTTCAGCATCCAGTGCTACCTGGAAGAGGTGCGCAGATCGTTGGCATTGTTTAGGATAACGATATCTGCTGCTTTGATACTCAAATGGATGGATGGATCTGTGTGGCATAGGGTCCGGCCGAGACGCGCCGCGAGTTCAAGGAGTCGAGCGTGACCAAGAGCGTGACGAAGGCGCCGACGTTCACACGTACGCCCTCTGATGCTGCGCTCGCTTTGTCTGTAGGACTCTGATGTGAGCATGTGTGGCATTGCAACAGTGCTCGACCGCGTCTTTGGCGTCTGCGGCGGATACCTCGGCGGCCCTGGATCCGTCATGTGCGTAGTCCTAGCTCGGCCCGTGCTTGTCAAAGTGCTGGATGCTAACTAGGGCATCTACCTATACTTGCTTTGCTCTCCCTCACTTCGCAGGCGGCGATGGGAAGAGCTCAGCGATGCCGGCTACGACGACGCCATGCTCGAGTACATCGCGCTGGTAGACAAGATCGTGCCTGGGTGGGACCAGGAGCCGCTCGAGTACCCAGTCGCCAAGCAGGAGCGCTTCTGGAAGGACGACACGACAGCGCAGCAGTGCCAGTACTGCGGCGCGCACTTCTCGCTACAGCTGCGCCGGCATCACTGCCGCATGTGCCTCGATATCTACTGCCTCGAGTGCTGCAGCGAGTCGCTCGAGATCGCGCTCTGTCCTGGAGCTCCCGTGCGCCAGCAGCGCGTGTGCTGCCAGTGCTTCCAGGAAGCCGAGCGCAGCAAAAGTCTGTTCGAAGTGCGGCGCGTGATCCGCGAGAACCACGAGTTGGAGCACCAGATCAAGGAGCTCCAGGTCGCGACGGAGGGGCAGCTCCGAGCCAAGAAGCGCGAGAAAGACAAGCTGAGGCAGCAAGCGCTGGCGAACGGTTGCGAGGCTGAGAGCCTCGACGCCAGCATCTTCAAGCGCGTCGGCAGCAGTCCGACTTTCATCCGAAGTCCGATCGGCGCCGGCAGTCCAGGGTTCAGCAGCATCGGTATCACCAGCCTTGACGCAGCAGTCGGCTCGGTGCACTCGGTGAAGACGCCACCGGCGCACAAGTTCGCGCCACGCGAGACCGTGGAAGCGAACGACCAGCTCGTGCTCGCGAACCGGCAGCTGCTCATGGGACTCAAGGTCGCGCAGTGCCGCTCGAAGAAGGCGCTCGAGAAGATGGACATCACGCTCACAGTGCTGCGCGAAGCGATCTGCTTTGGCGCATCGAACTGGAACGTCGTGCTGCGTCGCGCACGCGTGTTCCTCACACTGCGCGATCTGAAGGCGCTGAGATGCGCTTCCAAGGCGCATCGCGCAGTCATCGAACGCTGCAAGTGCGAGTCCAAGTGCGTCCTGGAGCAAGACGTCTCCACGGGGATTCGCCCAGCGCTGTGGCAGTCCGCGTGTCTTCTCGAGGACGAGAAGACGCGGATGTACCTCACAGACCTGGCGGAAGAAATCCGCACGCGCCTGGATGCTTCGGACTCGGACTCGGACACGGAGGATTCGGACTCGAACGAAGGGCTCACTGCTCCGATGACGCCGAGAAAGCCGCAATGGCTATCGCTCTTGACGATAGCATCGCCTGCTACTGCTGCTTCTGCTGCTGCTGTTTCAGAAGATCCGATCGGCAAGAGCACCTTGAATGGCTGGACGCGCGCGTACGAGCTCATCCTCGCGCGCTGCAAGGCGGCGTCCGCGAGCGGCGGACTCGAGTTCGACGCGCAGATTCAGAGCGACGTCCAGCGCACGTTTGGCGTCTCCGCGCTGCGGAAAATGAAGCACAAAACGTACCAGAAAGCCTTGAACGGGTCTGCTACCAATGAGTCGCCGAAGCCCGAGGTGACGATGGAGACTCGTCGCGCTGCGCTCGCGAACGTGCTGCGGTCGTTCTCGAGCGTCAACGCCGAGATCGGATACTGTCAGGGCATGGATCACGTTGCCGCGATGATCCTCTCGGTGGTCGACTGGAGCGAGCCGAGAGCGTTCTGGATGCTCACGAGTCTCATCGCCTCTCCAAAGTACGAGCTCGACGCGCTGTACGCACCTGGGATCCCGCACTTGGTGCTGCGGTGCTTTCAGCTGGAGAAACTCATGGCGACTCACTTGCCTGAGCTCTTTGGGTATCTGAGCGACGTGGACTTCCCCATCAGCATGTTCGCGACCAGGTGCGTCTGCTGTGTGGAAGCAGCCACACGGCTGGACTCTTTGTGCACGGACACTGGTGTCTGACTTGTGGCTATGCTGCTGTGTTGTAGCTGGTTCATGACGCTCTTCACGAGCATGGAGACACTCTCGTACGACGTGAGTCTGCGCGTCTTCGATGGCTTCGTGGCCGTCGGCTGGAAACAGATCTTCCGCGTCGCGCTCGTGATCCTCGACATGCTGCAGGTGAGCGAAGATAGTCCATGTTGCTTTAGCTGAGCTCAAGTGGGTGTGTTAGTGTGCTGATATGTTGTGGCGGAATGGATGCTGCTGCTCCCACCGCCAGCATCACATCCTCGGCAGCGCGTTCGAAGAGATCCCGCAGATCTTCTACGACATCCAGGAGCACGCGGTGCGCAGAACCGACTGCCTTCGGCTTTTCTATCAGTCTATATCCCCATGTTTCTAATTGTTCCCGGTGCATGCCATTGCCTACAGCCCAAGCTCATGGCGGTGCACGAGGTGCTCGCCCGTGCTGCAGCCTTCAAGGTTTGCTCACGCCGAGCTCTCTCACAAAGCTGGAGGTGTCTGGGAACTAATGTTTGCGCGCTTGGTGCTGTTCCTCATCGCTAGGTGACCAACAGTCTGCTCAAGCGGCTGCAATCCGAGCACGACGCGATCTCCGCCATCCAAAGCTCCGCGACCTCTTCCAAGCCAAAGACGCTCAATGGCACGCCAGTCAAGCCAAAAGCGCTGCAGATGAACGCCTCGCCAGGTTTTAGCGGAGCCTCGCGCTCGATTTCGGCTGCCCCCAAGTCGAATGGCCGCGTGCGCACGCCGAGTCTCGAGCCAAGCGCCGACCGATCGTCTGTGGGCGAGAGTCATCACAGTGTGACGCTGAGTAGCGTGAACAGCTCGCAGAGCACGCGTCGAGGCTCGGCGATGATGAAGAAATCGCAGCTCGCGGCAGCCGCTGCAGCAGCGATGGTGGAGGACGACGCAGGAGGCGAGAAGTCGCCGGACTCGACGCGAGAAGCCACGCCGCTGCTCTCGCCGTTGCCAGTTGACGTGTAGCTAGCTAGCTAGCAATGCCCAGTGAGTCGTTGTGCGAAAATCAATTGCCTTGAATTGTCGTTGAGGATCTTCGTCTCTCTGCGTTGACTTCATGGCATTCTCGCTATCCTTCGAGATCGCTTCTCACTACAGACTACAGCTTGCGCAGGTTGAGGAAGCCCTGAGCTTTCTCGTCAATGTCGTACGAGATCTGTACCACAGCGCGGGCTGGGAGCGCCAGAAACGCGTCGACCGCCAGCCCCACGACGTTCCCAGCGCTGTGGTGCACGCGCTTGAACCCGCTGACAGCTGGGGATGCGTGGCGTCTGGGACTGTTAGCAGTGCTGCCACCATTCGGCGCGCTGGCTGCGACGACAGCGTCTTCGTCGCCTGCGAGCACGAGCCCGGGCTCGCCGTTGATCAGCACTTGGATCGTCGGCGCAAAGTCCGTGAAGAACGCCGCCTGGAGGTGGTATAAGCCCGGGATCTTGAGCATTACGCGATCGGAGCCAGCCTTCCAGACGAACACGTCGGCGTTCGTGTTCACGACCTGCGTGTTCCACGCGATCGTCTGCTTGGCGCTCGGGCGACCGTCTTTCCAGATCTTCAGCACAGCCACAGCCATTGTTAGTCCTGCATGAAGCTCGCTGGCGGACTCCAGCATCAGCAGCATAAACTCACATAGCGCGCTTGGTACATCTCGCTGCGGAGCTGCTGCTTGATCGCGTGCACCTGCTGCGCGACTCCCTGGAAATCGCGCTTCGTGCTAAAGTCCGCAGCGATCGCGCTCTCCATCTGCTTGATCGCGCTCTCGAGACCCACGAGAGTCGTGCGCGAGTCGACGAGCTGCGTCGCGTCCTCGACGCTCATCTTGCGGCTCATAGCGGCGCGCAGTCCGCTCGACTCGTGCTGCAGCGACTCGACAACGCACAGCAGCTCGTGCTGCGCGCAGAGCAAGGGAGAGAGAGGCAAGTGAGCCCGTCGTATTTGATAAGAGCCTGTCGACTTTTCTCCTCAGCTTGCTTTACCAGGTTCTGCTTGAGCTGCACTGTGTCGTGGACATCTGCCTTCGAGTTCACACGCTGTTGCATCTGCTCGAGGTCGCGCATCGCTGTTTCCTGCGCGCGCTCGATCGTGTCCGTGAGCTCGCCTGAGACTTCTTCGACTCTCGCACTGTCTGCTTTCTCGGCGAGCTGCTTCCACGCCTCCACTGCCACGAAGACGCGCACAGCCGAAGCAAGCAACGCCATGCAACACACGGTCAGTCAGCCACAGCTGTTGTCGCGAACTGCAGAGAGCCAAGAGAGCAGGGTCTTGATCGGCACTCACGTGAGTCCATCTTGCGATCCAGGAGCTTCGCGACCTCGCTCCGACACGGTTTCTTGTTGATGCTGAGCGTGAGCTCGTGACGCCAGGCGGTCAGCTGCTTCGCGAGCTTCGCTTCGATACTCTGGAGCTCTTGCGCGACTCTGTCGAGGTCGCGGTGCACAGATTCGTCCTGTCGCAGCAGCATTCAAAGCAGGTGCAGCCATGTTACACGAACGAGCAGATCGTGCGATCTGAGGCAAGACAGCGCTCACCGACCAAGTCATCGTCGTGTTCAGGACCGAGCAGACACTTCGTCGTTGCGGTGCTAGGCTGAGGTTGAGGCGCAGAGCGTTTCTCGTGAAGCTGACTCTGGATGCTGTCCATGACTTCAGTGAGGACTGCCTGCTTCATATCCTCACGCTTCTGCCGCTGCTCGGTTCGCATTTGCTGGCGCTGCGCTTCGGCCTGCTCGGCTACTGCCTTCCGAAGCGACTCTCGCCATTCGCTCTCCACTGCGCGCTCCCACTCCGCCACCTGTCGCTGGACATTCTGCCCTACTTTATCGCATTGCTGTACAACAAGCTTCATCACACACATCCCACCAGCACACGAAACAAATCAACAACGCAGCTGTGATCCGAGCCACTGCGCCAGAAGCAGCGCACACACAGCAGCTCACCTGCTCAAGACTGACGCACTGGGACTTCGCTGTCGCTCCAGCAGCCTCTTTCGTCACGAATCGCTCCTCAACCCGAGCCAACACACGGATCTCTGTCGCCTGCTGCTGCTGGCGATATGGCTCGAGCGCTTGCGTGATCCTCTCGCTCACGAGACCCTCCACACGCGCATCGGTCGCTCCGATTGACGTCTGAGCATGCGGGAAGCGAGGTTCGCATCGTTATCCAGAACACATCGCATCGCAAGTCTCACCAGCCTCAGACTCGAGGAGCTAGCCCACCTGGAGCAGCGACACTTGCTCGTGCAGCGCCTGGAGCTCCTGCGCCTGTGCCGTCAGCAGCTGCGCGACCGACGTGAACGACGCAAGCAAGACGGGCTGCACGTTGCGCCACGCCCGCTCGCTGCGCAGACTCTCGCAGAACGCGTCGCACGCAGCAGCATGTCGTGCAGCGCTCGGCTCCATTTGGCAAGACAAATAGGATTTGTGCTCGAAAAGGCGCGAACAAAAATACAAGTCCGATCGGTTGTTCAATACAAAATGCCGCTATAGCCGATATCTCGGCAGCACGAGCGAGGCAACACACCACGCACATCATCACACGCCTCGCCACACGCGTGTGCGCCATCCAAGTGTCTGAGTCTTCGCTTTGAATGGCTCACGACGCCCCGCGATTGATTTTTGTTCAAGGATCGCGCGCTCGTTGAAGCGAGAGGTGCTACGTATCACTTCCTGCGTGCGTTCTCCTCGTTTAATGCTGCTACGCTCATCAGAGGCGCGTATCACTTCCTGGAATCCAGTTGCTCAGGCAAGCGCCGGTCTCTACGCCATGCTGTTTCGACCCGTGGCGCCTCTGATTCAGTTCCGAATTCCCTTTCTCGCTCTACAATGAGTCCCGCCTCCGCCAGCAAGCAGCGCATCGAGCTGCGCGCGCTCGAGCGAGTGCTTTCCATGTCGGACACGACGTGCGCCAAGATCGTGCACTCGATGCTCCTGAATGGGCAGGTTCACGAGTTCCTCCGCCACGCACCGACGGTGCTGCTGCAGACGTTCAACAAGCACCCGATGATGTGCGCCTTGCAGGTGAAGGGCGAGTTCGCCGTCGCCGAGATCCAACCGCACTTGGTGCTCGAAGACATCTCGAGACTCGGTCTCCTGCGCGTCAGAGAGGTTTTTGGTGAGGCAGACGACGCGGCTTCGTGGCACGCGTTCGCCCAGCAGGAGACGCACGTTCCGTTCAACCGGTACGAGCAGCTGCCGTTCTGTCTGCACGTCTGAGTGAACGCCGCGAGGGATCAGGTGCGCCTGTTTCTCTTCGCAGACCACTACCTCTCGGACGGCAACAGCGGGATCCCGATCCTCAACGACGTGCTCACGCTCGCGGCTTCGCTGTCGCGCGCCGAGTCTGCTGCTACTGCTGCGAAGCCGCTGCCGCCCACAGAGCTGCCGCTGAGGGGCTCGCTCTACGAACTCATGCTGGAGCCACACGCGGTGCTGAGTCCGATCCTGCGCTTGCTCACGACGCTCGCGGGACGCCTCCTGCTGGTGAAGAGCACTGCGTCCTTCACTCCGATCACCACGCCTCGATCAGATCAGCAGGACTTCAGCTTCCCGCCGCCAAGCAACAGCTCGACGCTGCTGTTCGCCAGTGGCACGCAGGGACACCTGAACAAGCTGCTCGCGCGCTGCAGAGCGGAGCGCACGACAGTCTTTGGCGCCATGGCGGCAGCGGTCGTCGTCGCGTACGCCGCCGTGACGGACTCGCAGGACGCCAGAGCCTTCACGATGCGCATGTACGCGAACCTGAACATGCGCGGACGCGTGCACGAGCCGATCGAGCCCGAGACAGTGGGTTGCTACACGACCGCGAGCGAGATGGTGAAGCTCAGCGCGACGTGCTTCGATGTCGCGACGAAGCGCTTCTGGGATCTGGCACGCGACGCCAAGCAGGAGATGATTGAGATGGCGCACAGCTTTGCGGAGCTCGCAGTGCCGATGATCCTCTTTGATCAGCGCTTCACGTCGCAGTCGCGCCAGGATTCCCTGAAGGGGATCACGCTGCGCCACGCGAGCGCCGGCGACACGGTCATATCAAGCATCAGCCGGTACCCGCACGCCACGAGCCACACGTTCAAGACTGGCGAGCTGCGTGTGGTGTCGCTGCATTTCAACTGCCACATCCCATACCTCGCCCCGGCGACGCAGTTCTACATCACATCGGTGCACAGCATGAGCTACGGACTCAGCCACCACTATGCTGAAGACACAGGCAGGACGCTGCTCGAGACGGTGGTGGCAGTGATAGAGCACGCGGGAGGCGTCAGCAGCGACGACTCGCTCGCAGACGTGATTCGACGGATGGCGACGACGACGACGAAGTAGGCGGAAGCGCATCAGGTGAGCTCAGCGCTTCGCTACCAAGTAAAGGGGCCGCCTTGGCGGGAGCTCGTATCCGATTAAAAGCGACTTGAGCATCAATGAACAAACCTGTCGTCGACAGAATGGTCCGTCTGTGGAAGGCACACTCAAGCATAACTATTGCGGTAGCCTCCGTGGCAGGAGTCCCAGATCCCTCACGACTGCTTCGAGATACGGATCCTCGACCGAGTTGATGCGGCGCAGCACGCGGTTGATGAACGACTCGTCGCGGCAGTGCTCGCAGACTCACGCGAGCATCTCGAGATTTTTCAAAAGGCGCATGGTGATAGGCGTGCAGGCACTGCACGGTCGCGAGATCGTGGCGGGTGTTACCGACAGCTCGCTCAGCAGCGCGCTCGTGAGCGCTGCTGAAGAAGTGCGCCTTGAAGCCCCGGTCGAGATCGCGCTGGCAGGCGCGCGGGATGCTCCAGTATGCTGGCAGCGCGTAGTCCAGCAGCGCGCTCACCTCTGAACCACGTGCGGCAGGGCTGCGATCTCTGGACTCGCGCATACGAGCGGCGGCGGAAGCTCGTCGCGGCAGCGATTTCGCAGCATGGGTTCGGATTCTGGTTGTCGATGCGTGTCATTCTCGCTCTGTTGTTAGTACTTAGTCGGGTGGTATCTCCGCTCAAGTGCGATGTGGAACAGCGCCGCAATTGGTTGCTCTCACTTTGGGAACTGGCGCAGCGCTGAGGCAACGATGGCGGCCGCGGGAATGCGCTTCTGCCGCGAATGGTGCGTCCGCGTGACAGGCAGGCAGGCGGCACGAGAGAGAGAGAGCGAGCGAGAGAGAGCGAGCGCGTGTGTGCATGCGCTGCCTCTCTGGTGCTGAACTCTCGTCGCCCCCTCGCTGCATTCTCTCTCTCTTTCTGTGCTGGACATGCGCGAGATGTCTGCGCAGTCGCATGCGGACATGCTCGCGTGGCTGCGTGTTGAGTAGCGATGATGGCAAATGCTAATGCGTGCGTGTGAATGTGTGGCGATACGCAGCAACAACATGTTGTACCCGAGCCAAGACCGCGACCTGCGTCGCCTGACGTTCCGCTGCCGCAACTGCGGGCAGTCGGAGGAGGTCGAGGAGAACTGTATTTATGTGAACGAACTCGTCAAGGACACGCGGTACGACAGGGTGTTCTGTCTATTATATTCGACTGCATGAGGATCTCACTGTAGTATTGACATGTGTTCCCCTCGTTGATTTGCCACTGCACAGCGTGCAGCTGGACGTGCTGCCGGGCGACATCATCGACGACCCGACGCTCCAGCGCGACTACGACGTAACGTGCCCGATGTGCAGCCACAACGGCGCGGTGTTCATCCGGTCGCACGACGGCGTGAAGCAAGCCACGCTCGGGCTCATCTGGGTCTGCCTCAACCGTGATTGCCAGGTCGACGAGGACGGCAACCGCCTCCCGACCTACCGCTGGATGGGCTGAGCCATCGCCACAGACGCGCGTGACAAGCAGGACAGTAAGCGAAGCCCATACAGCGGACTCGTGGGTGGAAGCGCATAGCACCGTGAGGAGCAGGGGCGACTAGCATGCGCCGAGAAGCATGAGAGCTGCGACGCGGAGAGAGCTGCGATACATTTAATGAAAAGAGAGGAGGGAAATGGAGCCAGACGATCCTGTTGTTTGCTTGTTCTCTGTGCGAGCAGTGCTCTCGCCACTGGTCTGCTGGCGACGCGCATGTCCCTTCCTGTCTGTCCGTCCAGAAGCCAAGCAGCAGCAGCTCGCCGCCGTTCGCATCTGAAGCCAGGCGTCCAGATGCGCCGAGCCGCTCGCGTTCGCAGCTCGTGTCGCTTCAGCTCGCATCCGCGTCCTTCTGTCGGTATTGTCAATGCGTGATTGTCCTCGTTTCAGGTTCACCCCTCTATTTGCAGGTCGCGTGCCCTACTTGAAGTGGTCTTCAGCGAGGACAGCGACCTGGACACACTCTGAGTTTGTGCGGCGCTGGTCTTCAAATCGCGCTGTTTGCGCATTGCGAGTGGTCCACACTGTTCCAGGGCACTCTGTTGGGGAGCCTTTTAAAGCCTGCGAGCACGCCCCAAAGCACTTCTCAATAGAAAAAACAAGCAGAAAAAAAGGATCGCCCCACGACGACGACGACGACCCGCCTGCCCGCCGCGCTCTCTCTGCATCCACCAGTGCATCTCTCTCTCTACAACCGCGTCGCCACACAAGACCCTGCACAGCACTCGAGACGAGGATGGACGCCGGCCAGCTGCGCAACCTCGAGGCGCTCTGCAAGGTGCTCTACGACAGCGCGAACGAGTCGGAGCGCGCGCACGCGCAGCAGTCGGTGCTCGTGCTGCAGTCGTCGGCCGAGTACATCCCGCAGTGCCAGTACGTGCTGGACAACTCCACGTCTCCCTACGCGCTGCTCGTGGCCAGCAACAGCCTCACGAAGCTCATCACGACCCACTGGAACAACTTCACTGCTCCGCAGCGCGTCGACATCCGTACGTACGCCAGCACATCCTTGTACGGCTCGTGTTGTTTGGGATACGAAACTCACTCAATGCCGCGCTTTCTCTCTCTCTCTCTTTCTTTCTCTCTCTCTCTCTCTCTCTCTCTCTCTCTCTCTATGTTCATGGCTACGTTTTACGCTGGGGTCACGCAGGGAACTATGTGCTCGGGTACTTGGCGCAGAAAGGGCCGACGCTCGAGAAGTTCGTCACGACGTCGCTCATCCAGATGGTCTGCCGCCTCACCAAGTTCGGCTGGTTCGACGACGAGCAGCACCGCGAGATCGTGAACGAGGTGACCAAGTTCCTGCAGGCGACGGTGGACCACTGCGTCATCGGGCTGCAGATCCTGAACGAGCTCGTGACGGAGATGAACCTGCCGGTGGCGGGTCGCAACATCACGTTCCACCGCAAGATCGCCGTGTCATTCCGCGAGGACTCGCTCTACCGGATCTTTCAGGTCGCGCTCACGACGCTCAAGCAGCTGCAGGTGCACAACATCCTCGGCGCCACGCCCGCGCAGGAGCAGCGCATGGGCGACCAGGCGCTCAGCCTCGTCATCAAGTGCCTGTCGTTCGACTTCATCGGCACGAACCCGGACGAGTCCGCAGACGAGACCGGCTCGCTGCAAGTGCCGACGTCGTGGCGACCGCTGATCCAGGACCCGCAGACGATGCAGCTGCTCTTCGACTTTTACAAGTCGAGCGTGCCGCCGAACACGTCGAAGTGCCTCGAGGCGCTCATGCTGTTCGCATCTGTGCGCCGTAACCTATTCTCGCCGGAGAAGGAGCGCGCGACGTTCCTCTCGCAGCTGCTCACGGGCATCTGCGAGATCCTGTCGACGCAGCAGGGGCTCTCGGATCAACAGAACTACCACGAGTTCTGCCGCCTCATCGGGCGGCTCAAGTCGAACTACCAGCTCTCGGAGCTCATGAAGGCGGACTCGTTCCAGGAGTGGATTGATCTCACGCCGGACTTCACGATTAAATCACTGCGACAGTGGCAATGGTCGGCGAACTCGACGCACTACCTGCTCGGGCTCTGGGCTAGACTCGTCGCCGCGCTGCCCTACGTGCGCGTCGAAGTGCGACCAGGCTCGCCGACGTCGTCGACTTTCCTCGACTCGGGCGTCCCGCAGGTTATCCAGGCATACGTGCAGTCGCGCTTGGACTCTGCGGAGCAGTGTGCAGCCGACGATGCGCTCGACAACCCGCTGGACGACGAAGGCGGACTGTACGAGCAGCTCGAGAAGCTGCCGACGCTCTGCCATTTCAACTACCGCAAGTCGGGCGAGTACATCGTCGCAGTGCTCGACCCGATCTTGAACCAGTACGCCGAGGCGTGCAGCATCCTGGAGCAGAATGGTGGCGACATGGGTGACGAAGCGGTGCAGCAGCAGGTCGCGTCGATGGAGAACCAGCTCGCGTGGCTCGTGTACGTGATTGGCTCGATCATTGGTGGACAGACGTACGCGTCGGGGTCCACGGAAGGCGACGAGCTCGTCGACGCCGACCTGTCGCACCGCGTGTTCCGCGCCATGCAGCTCACAGAGCACCGGTTGATCACGTCTGGAGGACAGCAGAAGCCGAGCGTGCACTTTGAGCTGGCGCTGCTGTACTACTTCAGCAGCTTCCGGAAGAGCTACATCGGCGAGCAGCACGGCATGCCGACCGCCCCGCCGCCGTCGTCGAATGTGCAGGTGTCGTCGCCGATCATGGCGCCAACGGAAGCGTCGATGACGGGCAAGCACAAGGCGTACCAGCGCATGTTCGACCGCATGGGCTTTGGTGACCACACGGTCGTGGTGAACATGATCGTGACGAAGATCGGTAACAACCTCAAGTTCTGGGGTGAAGACGAGGTCGTGATCAGCAAGACGCTCGCGCTCTTCTTCGAGGTCGCGTCGGGGTATTCGTCGGGCAAGCTGCTGCTGGGGCTCGAGACCGTGCAGTACCTCATTGGTCACCACACGGAAGACGAATTCCCGTTCTTGGCCGTGCCGGCGAACACGCGCCACCGCACGACGTTCCACACGACGATTGCGCGGCTGCTGTTCACGACAGCGTTCGACGAGTCCTCGGATCGCTTCGAGCGGTTCATGGAGCCGATCGAGAACGTGCTGAACGATCTGATGCAAGCGCCGAGCTTCCGCGTGCCTGCCGCGAAGAACGCCGTGATCGGCGTGTGCCGAGACCTGCGCGGCATCGTGCAGCAGACACACAACCGACGAACGTTCAGCTGCATCTTCGACTTCCTCTACCCGACGTACTTCCCCGTGTTCGTGCGCGCCGCCGAGGAGCTGTACGACAACCCGTTTGTCATGACCGCGCTGCTCAAATTCCTGCAGGAAGTGGCGTACAACAAGGCGCAGCGCGTGATGTTCGACCAGAGCTCGGCGAACGGCATCCTGCTGTTCCGAGAGCTCAGCAGCGTCGTCGTGGCGTTCGGGAGGCGGATACAACCACTGCAGGTGGGCAAGAACCCGTACGGCGAGAAGTACAAAGCCATCTCGCTCTGTCTCGGTATCCTCTACCGCGCGCTCGGTGGCAACTACGTCAACTTTGGGGTGTTCAAGCTCTACAACGACCAGTCGCTCGATAGCGCGCTCGAAGTGGCGCTGCAGCTCGTGCTCTCGATCCCGCACGAGGACTTGATGAACTTCCCGAAGGTCAAGAACGCGTACTTCTTCTTCCTCGAGATCCTGTTCCGCAACCAGATCGCGTCTGTGGTCGCGCTCGAAGGCAGCATCTTCAGCCAGCTCGTGACGTCGCTGCTCGAAGGGATCAACTCGTATGACCTGGCAATCGCCGCGCAGTGCGCCACCGCGGTGGACCACTTGGCGACGCTGTACTACCACGAGATGAAGAAGAAGCGCGACACGCCGATCAAGCACGCGCTGATTGCGCACGCGCAGGCGAACCCGACGATGTGGTCGACGCTCCTGGCGTCGCTCTTCGACATCTTGATCTACGGCGAGGCGA
Source organism: Globisporangium nagaii (assembly GCA_023335995.1). Taxonomy (NCBI): domain Eukaryota; phylum Oomycota; class Peronosporomycetes; order Pythiales; family Pythiaceae; genus Globisporangium; species Globisporangium nagaii. The sequence continues at coordinate 40,713 of JAADWH010000130.1, forward strand.
CGTCGCAGTGGGCGCTCTCCCGTCCGATCCTGAGCCTCACGCTGTGCAGCGAAGACGCGCTAAACGCGTACCAGCAGTCGCTGAGCTCGTCGCAGTCGCTGGAGAACCAGGCGCTGATCGAAGAAGCCTTCGGCGCGCTCTTCTCGGACGTGCTGCCCAACCTGGAAGCCGCGAACCGCGACAAGTTCACGCAGAAGCTCGGGCAGTTCCGGAACACCGTGCGCGGATTCCTCACGCTTCAGTAGAAACCCCCGAACGGAGCGTGCTGGGGATACGACTGGTGCGCGCGCGAGAGAGTGAGAACGAGCGAACGCACGAGTTGATCAGCGCGGACGCGACAGGCAGCAGGTGAGACTGATGCGAGGTGTTGACTGTTGGGTTCGTGCTCGTTGGCTCTCACATCGTGTCCAGTGTGGCGTGCGGCTGGTGTCCGGATGAAGAGAAGGACGGAAATGGAATGACGCGAAAGAAAAGCCCAGCGAAGATAGAATTATATTGAAAGAGACCTCGCGAGTAGGAAGCAGGCAGGCGGGACCGGAAGATTGGCGGTGGCGATCGAGCAGAGCGAGCGCAATGGTTGGCTTTGGAGAAGACAGAAGTCGAGCGAGAGAGGAAGATCCGATGTTCGCCACAGCACCAGCGGCAGCAGCATGTGCGATACACTACCAAGCAAATGGCCACGTGAGCGAGCGTGTTGATACCTCTCGAGTGTGTTTTGTTGCGTCGACGCCTTTCTTGTTGTGTCCGTTGGTCTGTACTTGAGAGAGAGAGAGAGAGAGAGAGAGAGATGGCTCATGAGACTTGGTGTCTTTTTCCTACACGACCAGACGAGAGTTCGCTGATGGACGAGACGACGAAGGCGCTGAGTTGGGTCGATGCTGTGCGAGCGAGGAAGCCATCGCGTCTTCCAGTGGCGAGGAGGATTGGTACGAAGCCTGCAGCAATGTACACAAAGACACGAATGAGTTGTGTCACGACTGCCTCGCGTCGGCTGCAGCAACGCTCACGAGCGAATACAAGAACGCACCACGACGACTGGTTTCGAGCTGATAGGGTACGTGATCTCAATCTGCGCGCAATGCACACAGTGATGTCAGCACGCACTGTGTTGTTAGCCACTCCTGCTTTGTCTTCAGCGTCGAGAAGTTAGCAGCAGCTCACCCAGGAGCGACCGCAGGATCGGACGAGACGCCACTCCACGCCTGCTCTCGCGAAGCACAGGCGCTTGTTCAGGCGACCCGTGAGCGCGCGCACGTACTGCTCCGCCTGCGCATTCGTTCGTAAGGGAACGACCAGAAGACGGTATTAAAGAGGAGCAAGCTCGCGGCGACGTACGTCTTTGATGCATAGGTTGGGGCACAGGAGCGACACGCCGAGCGTGCAGGGACAGCACACGTAGCCCCAGCAGACGCAGAAAGCGCACGGCCAGTAGTCCTTGAGCGTGTTGTTGATCTGGTTCATCGCCGTTTCAAAGTCCTCGCGCTTGATCTACCAGCACACGCACAGGACAGACTCCAATGTTCAGTCTCCGTTTGATGCGCCATCAGATAGCACTCAAGCATATAAGCACCAAGTGGCTCAGCTCGGGCGGGAAGTCGTCGTCGTAGGCGCGCGCGATGCCCGTGACGAAGCGCACCTCGCTGGGGAAGAGCTTCACGACCGCGTAGTCTCTGTCCAATCGCTTGGAGCTGGGCGGCGGTGGCGGCGGCGCGCTGGAGAACGTCGCGGCGCGCAGCTCCGGGTTGAGCGGCCCGAGCGCGTTTGTGCCGCTCGTGGTCGCGGACGTCGTGGCGACCATGCGCAGGCGGGCGAGCTGGCGTTGCGCTTGAGGCGAAGTGGGGTGGAGGATCAGACGGATATGCTGCCAAGCGATAGATCGCTACACACAGAGAGACGCACACGCAGCAGACAACGAGCGTGCTCCGTGTGCTACTGCATCAAAATCGCAAAGGGGAGATGGATGGATCGTCAAGAGACGCCTATTGAGACGCCTATTGAGACGCCCTTTCGCGATTTCTACAGGATCATGGAGCATGGGGGAAATCGCGAATAGCAATACCTCAGATGCACATGCTCGGAGATGCACATGCACGGCGCAGTCCACGAGCAGCCGCCCTTGTTCGGCACTCGCGAACACTTGTCGGATGTGGCGGCGGTGGTGCTTGCTGCGTCCTCCATGCTCTGCAAAACGCAGGCGGCCGGTCGTTCTCGAGCTTGCGAGCAACATGTTCTTTGAGGTGCTCACGTCTCGGTTCACAGTCACATCGCGGCAGCCATTGGATCCACAATGGAGCACACTGTAAGCCTGGCAAGCACACTCTTCGGCGCCAGCGGACACGCGCTTGTCGGTCTAGTGGGTGAGACGTCTGCGGCAGCGCTCGAAACGCTTGCTCGTGTTGAACTCGCCGATTGGCTTGACTGTGCAGCACTGTCGGAGCCTGTGCTCGAGAGGCTTCACACGCGGTTGCTTCAGTCACCGAAGCCGACGAGCGTGCGCCGTCTTGTTTGAGCCGTCAGCTTCAAACACAACTCGCGCGTCGGCGTCGCCAGAGAGCGTTTGAGTGAGCACTGTCGAGACCCAAGCTCACGAAGCACGACGATCAGTCGAGAGAGAGAGAGAGAGAGAGAGAGATTGGCAGCCTTCGGCTACGAAACGCGATCAAGGCTGGCGACAACATCCAACAAGAGATCTTGATGCAGCTCACAGAGAGGGAGCCGCTGGCATTCGAGGAGGTAGCTTACACAAA
>JAADWH010000131.1:0-43373 GCA_023335995.1 Globisporangium nagaii
GAGAGAGAGAGAGAGAGAGAGAGAGAGAGAGAGAGAGAGTTGCGAGTATTGCATGAGAGGCGCTGTGGATCGCAGCAAGTAGCGACTCTGAACTGAGCAAGACATTGTGCGTTCACTTTTCGAATCGAGGTCTCGTTTTCGGTGCTGTAACGCTTTCTGACGTCGCTTTAGCGCACCATAGAGTGCGAGAGTAACACAAATCACGACTCTTGAAGATCGATTGCGCTTCCTGTGCTTCTTGTGCTTCCCTTAACGCCATTCTCCTCGCGCACCAGCAGGATGTCGACGGACGCGCTCGCGATGGCGCAGTTGGAGCTGCTCTACCGCTTGGGCGTGATCGAGAGAGAGCCGCCGGCGTCTGTCTCGCCTATCAGCAGCGTCCAGCGTCCAGTCGATACCGCACGAGCCAGTCGCTGCGGTGACGACTCGGACGACGACGAAGAACGACGCTCAGCCTCGGCAGTGTACCCGCACTCTCTCCGTGTGAAGCAGCTCCATACCGAGACGCTGCTCGGCAGTGTTTCACGAGCGCACGCGTACGGCAGCATCAGCACGTCGCCGCGCCGCAGAGAGCCACACACAGCAGCAGCGCCACTGCATCAATATCGCATTCTCCACCGACCACCGTTGCCAACGCATCGTAGAACGGTGAGGCAGCGGGAGAAGCCTCGCGAGCGGACGCGCATATGGTTCCTCTATTGGAAGCTCTTTGTGCGTAATGCGCGCGAGGAGAGCAATGTGCGGGCGATCTGGGTCTTCCACTTCAAGAAGCGGGCGCTCAGGAGATGGCGCTGCGCTGCCCAGTATCAGAGGCGGCTGGCTGCTCAAGCGAACTCGCTGCAGCGATGGAAAGCGAGACAAGCAGTGTGCAAATGGCATGTGTGGGCGACAAACAGCCAGCGGCTCCGGCTGTTGCTGGGCAACGCGCGCTTCGCTCTGGTGAATCGTCTTCGCAAGCAGCGTGTGTGGCTGCGGTGGCGTCGCTTTGCAGCTCAGAGTCGCAAGTGGAAAGCTGTCCTCGAGAAGCAGCGACGGATGCGAAATGCGCGGCGTCTGCGAGCGTCGTGGCTCGAGTTTAAAGTGTTTGTCTGTAGAACCAGACAGAGTCGGCAAGGGCTTCGCAAGTTCCTTCGCGCAATTCGAGCACATGCAGAACGCGCAGAGGCGAAGCGGCAGTCAGCGCTTCGCAGCCAAGCGCTGATCAAGACAAACGCAAAGAGGCGGCTACTGCACCGATGGAGAGCGGTTGCTGCGTTGCAGATCTCCACGAGTCACATCCAGCGACGAGTGGCATTTGGACTCAGTCGGCGGCGGTATTTTCGAATCTGGCGGCAGTGCATGCACGACCACCACTGCATCGCTGCGTTCGAGATCTCGCGCTCAGCAAGATCGAAGCGTCAGCACTTCCGCGCCTGGTGTGTCGCAACTCAAGCGCTGCGGTTGGCTCGGAAGAACTCTGTTGGCAGCCACCGAGTCACTCGCACGCGGTACTTCAGCGCATGGAAGCAGGAAGCGAAGTTTGCACTGCGCTGTCAAACCGCTGCAGTGAAGTTCGAAAGGCTGAGGCTCTTGAAGGCGCTCGCCAAGCTACAATCTCGCGTGCTCGAGGTGAGGAACCGGCGCCGAATCGAGGACTCGTGGAGACGTCGAGCGCTGGAGGAGGTCTGGCGCCTCGGCTTTCTCAGGTTCCACGAGCTGCAGCAACATGCGAAAGCAGAGAGGAAGAGCGCTGAGCTCCGAGTCCAACTCGTCCACTTTACGAGATGGGTCGCGTTCTGGGAACTGGAGCGGCAGCGTCGCGCTCAGATGCGAGCTGCTTTCGAGTTCGCACTGCGGAACCGATGTCGCCGGCGCTTCGCTCGCTGGAAGACGCTTTGGCGGCAGAGACGGCACGAGAGCGAACGACTCGCTCGTGGAGATCGCCATTATCAGCAGCAGCTCATGCACAGAGGCGTCTACAGACTGTCTGTCCGCGTAAGCGAACGAAGCGAAAGCGCGGAGAGAAGTCTTGAAATCCGGCGGCATGCTCGACTATTGACCAAAGCGAGGTTCTTGGAAGCCTGGAAGCGCTGGATGCAGAGGACAGCGAGGAACCAGAGCCACATCGCCAGATTCCACCAGAGAGAGCAATATCAGCGCTCCTGGTTCAACCCGCACCGTCGTGTCTGGAGCATGTGGCAAGCCTTCACCAGGTCAGCCTCGTTGTCGAAGCGAGCGGATGCTGCTTACCGGTGCGCACTGAAGCGGAGATGCCTGGCTGGATGGCGTCGCAGAGCTCAGTCCGGGCGAGCAGCTGCCACGTTCCAGCGGGTGATTAGTGCGAAGTCGCTGGAGATCGGATTCTCAGTCTGGCGATCTCGAACGAGTCATTGGCAGAAAATGCGCAAGATCTTTGCTCTGGCTCGCGCTGTGTATCGCCGAAAGGCGTGCAGCAGGATCCTTCGCGAGTGGTCTCAACTGGCGCGCAAGTCCGCGAAAGTTCGACTGAAGCACCAGCGACTGGCGGAACTCACGTGTGCCAGACTCCTCGAGTCGTGTTTCCTGTACTGGAATGCGCAGCTCCAGCAGCGCAGCAAGGTTCTCCAGCATGCAGCGCAGCGACAGAGCCATTTGAAAGCCCGCGTTCTGCGCGAGTGGCATCAGCACACAGCCAAGCACCTCAAGCTGGCGCGCAACCTGCTCTACTTCCAGCAGGTGTTTGGAAAGCACCCGACGACGTCGTCAGCACGACGAGCGTGGGTGCGGTGGATGCTCTACACAAGGACGAGCCTCGGTATCCAGTCCCTTTCGAGGCGACAGCAGTGTCGAACTATGCGGAGATCGTGGATGCACTGGCGCTTTTTCCATTTGTACACGCTGATCCTTCGCGAATGGCGTCGCGCTGCCGCTCAGAGTGCAGTCGAAAGCCAGCAGTTTGGAGCACGGTTACGGCGATTCCACAACTCCAGACGGCATGTGCTCCAGAAACGAATCCTCGGCGAGTGGAAAGCGGCGTTTGAGCGCAAGAAAGCTGCGAGAGAAGGGCTGCTCGTTGCAAAGCATCGCGTGCTTCAAGCGATCACCACGAGGAGCGTTCAACACACGCAAGCGCGAGCGAAGTACATGCAGAAATGGTTCGTCAGGTGGCACAGGAGTGTCTACGCGCGATGCAACGCCGCCACAACCTATTACGAAGCGAAGCTGCAGCGGAAGCTTTTGGTCGTGTGGTGGCGGCTGATGGTGAACGCAAAGCAGGAGATGGTGTTGTCGGAAGCGAAGCGAGTGCTGGGCAGTCTATCGTTCTACCATCCGCAGCAGCAGCTCTACACGCGGATCGTGAAGGAGAAAGCGCTGGCGATGCGAGCAGCGAAGTCGGCGAATCGGGAGTCACGAGAGGACAAGATGAAGAAGATGCGACGCATGATCGATCCGGTGCAGCAGCCAAAGTACGCGAGCGGCTCTCAGTACTCGAAACCTGGACGAGTAGCTTTCGACACTGAGAGTGGCACCGAGCGAGTGCGTGTGAATTCGCGTCAAGTGAGCTCTCAGTCAGGCGATCGCTGTGTGACACGATCGTCGAATCCAGCGCGCTCTGAGCCTCAAGGGAGCGAGTCGAGAACGCGCAGGGCAACCAATCAGAGCCACGAGCAGCTCCCTGGGTCGGCAGTTGGCTCAAGCAGCGGAATCTATCAGCGTCAGCAGGATTCAACCGCTCGAGTTCACGACGCAACGCTCGATGAGACAAAGCCGCGGGAGCTGCCTCTATTCGATTCACCAGCACCCCCGCGTCAGCGTCAGCAGAGTTCAAGACCTTCTGACAGCCAGGGTCACTGTGACAGCAAGGGTGCGTATCAGCATCATGGGGATCTGCGCCAGAACGAGCATTCGCTGAGAGCCACGAGCGTGCGTGATGGCGAACCACGCAATCGCGCGCTGCCTCTACTCGATCAAGAGGTGGATCAGCATGGAGCGCCTTCCACACGAACTGATGAGCCAGAACGACGAGATGGGGAACACCCGTGGACGCTGCATCATCATCATGGTCGTGCACAAGCCAGCTCTCCTCCCACACTTGCGTCGCAGCGCTCGTCGACTCCAGAGTCGTCCCCACGAATTGGCTATCGGCAAACCCAGCAAGCCAGCGAGCCAGACGATCGCATGGACTTTTGTGGAGAGGTGTCGCTGGAGGAGCTCGCGTCCATGGAGCCATTCGCGACCAAGCCACTTCCACCTGCGAATCCAAGCATGGCAGTTTCCAACCACCAATTGCAGCAGCCTAGCAATTCGGTATCACCAGAGCCCCATCGTCGCTGCAGGAAAACTGCTGAAGCGAGAACTCTGCATGTTCTGCAAACACCAAGCGAGTCTCTCAGTCTCTCTGCGATCCTCGAGTTCCCAGTGAAAATCTCTCCCAAGGAGAAGAAAGCTGGATCTATCCGGGTAGCTGAGAACACGAGCAATGAGAACCCCTCACCCAACCCAAGGGACATCCTGAATGAGATCCTGAGCCACTACACCCAGCCTCTGGCTCACTTCGCGGCTCAAGAGCGAGACTGCGGAGCGAGACGCAAGCGGACCTGCTTCCGCATGTTGCGTGACTTGGGGCTCTTCCACAATCAATTCTACTTTCCGCAGATGGAAAGCGTCATGGCGTCAATCAGTACCGACCACATCGCGCAGTTCGCCGAGCGTCTTCGCGTTCCAGTCGACAAAGAAGACAGAGAGCACCTCCAGCACCTTGAGAGCGAGTATCTGAAGCTGTTCCTCACCAAAGCGACCGAGAAGCACCCTCTGTACAAAGAATACTCGCGTCGTAGCGGCGAACATGGCCGAGGACAGCACCTTGCTCCTTCGATAAACGAGCTGACGCTCCAGTGGCTCGTTCAAGTCCACTTGCAGCCGCGGGTGCGTGAGAAATCGCCATCGGCTCATCAGCGCACGACTGGGAAGCCGTTCTGGATCCAGTCCGCATTGCCAAACGACGTGGAGTCAGCGGTCGAGAAGCTGCTGCTGTGCATCAGCAAGTACTTCAGAGTGCTCGCGCAGCTCTTCTCAACTCGAGTCGGCGGGACTCGACAAGCGCAGCGCGAGAGCTCGCAGCAAATGACAAAGTCCGAGTTCACGCAGCTGCTCAAGCACTTGCGCGTGTTCCCCCAGCTGCTCAGCCGGCGAGAGCTTGAGAGCGCGTTTGATGCCTCGTGCTGCTCGTATCCAGATCAGAAAGAGATCAGCTTCCCAGAGTTTGTCGAAGCGCTGACCCGCTGCTCTGCCAGTCTCCAGTGGGGCGACGATAGCAAGTCGCACAATGGCGACAGCAGCAGCGGGGGCAGCAGTGACACTGTCGTGACCGTCAAATTCCTCATGCTGCTGTTTGCGATGGAAGGCAGAGGGTCCGTGCTGCAGACCCGCAATGAAGATCTGCAGGTCGTCATCGGGTACTTGGAGCAGCAGCGAACGCAGCAGAAGGCGGGCAAAATGCAGCGCTTCCGCAAACTGCTTGCCGACCAAAAGCTCCAAGCTGCTCGTGAAACCAAGAGGCAGAATGGTGAACACCACTCGAACCGATCAGCGTGGTCGGAGCACAGCGGGCTTGATTCGCATATGAGAAGCAGATCTGCGAGTCCCCTGCGAGGCGGAGATGGAAGCGCCAACCTCTTCTTCTGCGACGAGCCCGAAAACCGGCTACACAGCAGAAAAGTCGGTAACACCAGCCGTTCAGGTGATGGTGCGTTCGCATTGAGACTCGGAAGCGGAAGCCACCAGCACTTGGACGAGACGTCACAGCTCATGGACGACTTTGATGTCGTTTACGAGCGGACGTATCAGAACGAGCTCGCATCGCCAGCAGACACTGGAGATGGGAATGGGCGACTCCTTCTTCACTCGCCAGAGAGCGAGTGTGTGCGGTTTGATCGAGGCGGATTGGAGGCGGAGCTCTCTCAAGCGAGTGATGATGCCTTGGCTGCACATGACGACTACGCACTGCCAGCTGACGACTTTGGCTGTTCAACTGCTGATTCTGGAGCTGAAGTGATGGAGGCAGGAGCGAAACCACCGAGCGAGCGCATGGCTTACAACACCACCACCGCCACCAGATCTGTCGAGATGATTGTGAACGAAGTCACTGGTGAAGCTTCGACAGATAACTTGTACCGACTCGGCGAGCTGAGAGACAAAAACGAGTTTCTCGATGAGATCCTGACGAGCATCGGCGATGTGGAGCTCGTGCTGCAGCAGTCGAACCTCCAGGTGTATCACCGCCCAAGTCTTGGTACGGCAGCCTCCTGTGGCAACTGCTGGGTGGTCTTGCCCGATGTGCATACGCGTACTTGCTGAGAACTGTGCTCACCAACCATTCTTGGGAACCTGCTGTGACAGACGCCTCCTGCCAGCGCAAGGCTGAGTCCGTGGACGAGTACTCCGACGACTTTGAGAGCGAAGGCGCTGAGAACTTCGGGGCAAATGTCATGCGCGCGCTCTTCACGGACCCGAGCAGCAGGATCATGGATCAAGCAGATGCAGACGAGCAGCTGCTGGTGGACCAAGTCGACGACGTGCACGTGAGCGACCCGATGCTGAACCAGCTGACGCAGATCGAGCGATTCACGGACTTGTCAGGTACATGCTTCCGTGTATGTGCGATCTGAGTCTCCCCCATGTGATTCGGTTCGTCGTGATTCACTCACAACGACGCAACTGCTTAGCAGAGTGGCGAGCGTTCCCAACGCTGGAAGATCTCGCAGAGCTTGGTGTCCACGCAGCGACACCTTCCTCGTTCTTCCAAGCAACACCTGTCCATGTGCGTTGTGCTCGCTCTGTCCCCCCATCCTGTCTGCTTGCACGACCACTGATGTTTGGTTTCCAATGCAGGAATCGGTTCTGAACGACGCGACCGACTTGGTGTGCGCCGCGCACGTTGCTGGCGCTCGTGAGGACGACGACGCCAGCACCAACCACGGCTGTGTATGATACGCGGATATATTTGCGACTACAGTAGGGAGGAAACGAACGCGAACATCGCCTTGGAGCACTCGGACAAGATCTCATTCGTGGGAAGCGGTTCGGTCGAGGCTTGCTTGGATCTCTCCTAAATGAATTCCGAGTCGACGTCGTCGAAGAACGGGTGACGAAGCGCTTCCTTGGCACTGATTCTTGCCGCTGGGTTGTAGCGGAGCATGGACTGAAGGTACATGGCACGTATTCTCATCAGCGACTGGGACAAAAACAGAAGAGAGCAAACAGTCACAGCAGAGCACACCCACCTCCAGCAGGTCGAGTCCGCTCTCGTTGAGCTGTGGGAAAACCGACTCGAGCTCTTTCTTTCGCCACTTCGGGAACGTCGGGGCGTAGTCGCGCAGCTTCGTCACTCCGGGCCACACGGATTCGTCTGGCGTTCCGAGCGTTCTGGTACGAACAATGCATGGCGTCAGTTAGTTAGCACCGCTGACATCCGAGACAAGAGGCTGTGACGCGCACACTGCTCACCGAAAGATGCGGTAGAGCTGGTCGATCTCCGAGTCGCCCGGGAAGAGCGGCTTTTTCACCAGCATCTCGGCGAAGATGACTCCGACGGACCAGATGTCGACCGGAGGCGAGTAGATCTCCTGCCCGAGCAGGATCTCAGGCGCGCGGTACCACAAGGTGACCACTTCGTGTGTGTACTTCTTCACGGGGATGCTGAACGCCCGAGCGAGCCCAAAGTCGGCGATCTTGAGCTTGTTCTGGTTGCTCACGAGCAGGTTCTGCGGCTTGAGATCGCTGCAGTTGTCGTAAAACAGACGTCGCGTCAGCACCGCTGTCAACAAGACATCTATTGGATAGAAGGCGGTGCACATACCGGTGCATCACGCCACGCGAGTGAGAAAAGGCGAGTCCTTTCAGCAACTGGTACAGCAAGCTCTGCAACATGAAAAGCGAGCGAGCGTGTTAGCACTGCGAGCAGCATGCACGCGCATGCCGCGACAAGGGAGGAACGCACTTTGATCAGCGCAGGGTCGAGCATCCCCAGCTTGTGCTCCATGAACCGCTTTAGGTCCTTGTCGACGAACTCGAACACGAGGAAGAGCTTGCCGTCTTCCTGTAGGCAATCGAGCAGGCTGCGAGCGAAACAAACAGCAGCCATAACAAAAGCGCACACAAATCACCACGGTCAGCCCCACTGCCATATCGTGAACACAAGCAGCGTACAGAGCGTAGCACACACACACGCACCTGACGATGTTCGGGTGCTCGAGCTCGCGCAGCACGGAGATCTCGCGCAGCGCCGTGCTCGGGATGCCGTCGTCCTCGGTCTCGAGGCGGATGCGCTTGAGCGCCACCACCTCGTTCGTCTTGAGGTCCAGCGACTTGTACACGACGCCGTACGTGCCTTCGCCGATCGACCCGCCCTTCTCGATGCGCTGGTAGCGTTCCATTGCGTCTGCGGTGCGTCTGCTGCTGCGTCTGCTGCTTGAGATGCGCTGTGCTGGTCGTTTGAAATGCAAACTCGCTGCTTGAGGCGAAAGTGCGCGTGGAATGGAGCGCGTTCAAGTGGCTCGGGTTTGCTGTACGAAGCTCCAAAGCGCACCTTTCCGAGCAGAACCTGGTTAAACATGCGCGGGGTTTTGTGGCTTGACGGCAAGAGTGACGGTGGAGGCAGGAGTGGTGGTCGCTGCAAGTTTTGGCGCGGACTGCCTCCACCGTGCGTATCGATCTAAGTGCGATGTGTGTGCTGAGAGGAGCTCTATTGAGGAAGAGTTCAGTGCGCGCGCCGTACAGCAGGGCTCCTGAATAGAAGCGTTTTTGCAGTCCAAAAATCCGACGTCGCCCATCCCGATCTGGTGCACGCCAGAATGACTGGTTTCGATAATGGCTGTCAATGTCCGCTAGACGGTGTGAGATTTCAGTGGTTTCCATCAGAGCGCAGGTGCTGCCAGCTAAATCCGCAAACCGAGACCAGCCGGGGCAGGGATTGATGCGTGAGGAGTGCGATGATGGGTCACGCCTCTGGCTGGAGTGACGGTCACTCGCTCGCGGAAAAAAGCGTGTGACCCTGGGAGACTTTATACCCGCTTCCGCCAGGGTTCTTGTGGCGCTCGAGAGCTCGCGCTCGCGCTCACAAGAACTCGGAGCGCGAGCGGGAGCACCTTCCGAAGACAGTACCCCGTGCAAGCCGATGTCGTTCCGCCGTGCAGAAAGCAACCCTTTTCTGTTTGCTTGTGTCGGCACAGAGCGAAAGGGCGCCTCGCTCGTTGTTTGCTTGCTCCTTGCCTTGTTGTGTTGTGCTTGCTTGCTTTCCTTCGCTTCGCTTTGCTCGTTGGCGTGCTCGCGAAGAGCTCATTCATCAAATCGCCGCAAGAGGCCCCCTCCCCACCCCACCGATCAAGGAAGCTGCTGAAGAAAAGCATACGACAAGGAAGACGATGTCTTTCTAAGTTGGCTGTTGCTTCTCCTCCCGCGACGATCAAGATGAGTCTTGAGCTTTGTTAACCGCCTCTTTCCTTCGTATTTCATTCACATGAATATGGAGCAGAGCCGTTAACGAACACGACCCACCATGCGCGCGCGTTTGAAGACCCGAACACGGACAATTTAGGAAATGATGACATGAAGACGTCGACGTTAGAAGGATGGTTTTCTTGAATGAGAAATTGAAGACAGAAGAAACAACACCAAGCGAGAGCGCACGAGCGAGAACGACACACACGAGAACGAGGACAAGACGACGACGAGACTGATCGACGAAGAAGAAGAAGAACGAAGAAGAAGAATGCTGCACGAGCTCGACGACACGACGAGCCTGTGGCTGCAGGACCCGGTGAAGAACTGGCGCGAGTGGCCGGTGGCGCAGGACAAGGCGCTGGCGAGCGGCGCGGACGCGGACGGACTGCTGGAGAAGGTGAACGAGGACAAGTTGGCGCGCGATGTGGACGACCTCTCGGCGATCTTCGAAGAGCTGGCGGACGGCGTGGTCGACTTCCCGCTGCCGTGCGACGAGGACGACGACTTGACGAGCGGCGCCGACGTGGTTGGCGAATGGATCGACGGCTTGGACAGCGATGCGATGAACGTGGACGAGATCTCGGAGGCGTTCGACGCGTTGGTTGCCGAGCAGGAAGATGCGATGAGCCTGGCGGAAGCGCTCCTGAAGCAGACGACGATCGACGAGGCGACTGGCAGCGCGAGCGCGAGCTACAGCGACGACGAGTACGACGATGACGATGAGGATATGGACGACTCTGACGAAGACGAAGACAGCGCCCGCGCGATCTCCGTCCAGATCATCCCGTCCCCGCCAGTGTGGGCCACGATGGCGCCGCTGGATCCTCGCAGTTGCATCAAGACGTCGGTGTTCACGAACCTGGACTCCCGCATCCCGCGCATCGGCATCCCGCGCATGGACCTTTCATTCGCGAGCAAGTCTGAGGAGGCGAAGACTGGCGGAGCCATTGGTCCTGTCGGTCCTCACCTGAAGAGCCTGTCGCCGGTGCGCGAGAGCGAGAAGAAGGCGACGCCGACGACGCCGACGGTCCCAGAATACCGCCACGACCCAGCCACGTGCTGGATCTGCAAGAGTTCGAAGACCCCGGAGAAGAAGCGCGCGCTGCACCGATTCCTGGAGAAGCGAAGCCGCCGCAACTGGAAGAAGGGTCCTCGCTACAGCGGCCGCAGCAACGTCGCCGCGTCTCGCGTGCGCAACGGCGGTCGCTTCATCTGCACGACGCAGTGGATCTGAGCATCTCCGTCTGTCCGGCCCCCACCACCACCACCCCCACCATCACACCACTCCTTCTCTTCTCCGATCGATTTCCGCGCATTGTTTCTTTTTAGTAGGTTTGTTATTCTCTTTAGGGTAGCTTTAGTTCAGTTTGCTTCGAACGTTTGCATATTTCTCTTGACACCACCTTTTAATGCCGAAGGCACCGAATGCCATGTATTTTTCCAGTCCCCAATCATGTCCGCTGCAGTGGTTTGATCGAGTGAGCCCGCCTCATGTGCAGCGCGTCGTCATGTCCAGAGCGTCTGCGTAGACGAGAGCTCGCATGGCTTGCACGCTGCTGGCGCGACGTCGACGCGCAGCAGCGTTTCGGCCTCAAGCGTGCTTTGGCTCGAGCGAACGCACGTCGCGTGCACTGGCATGCATTCACGGTGTTGTGTGAATGGCTGGTCGGTGATGTCAGGTCAATCCGCAGTCAGGAGTCAGCGCACTCATCCCCAGCTGCTGTCACGTGATGGCGACTTCGCGAGCAGCTCTCTTTTGGCTGTTTTCCGGCACATTCGAGCGACATGCTCGAGCGACATGGTGTCCACAATTCGGCCACAACAATTCAGCGTTTGTAGGGACTACACTAAGGTCTGTTTTCGGAATAGACGAAAAGCGGAGAAAAACGAGGGCTGAGTTTCTGTGCGAGCTGGGTGCATTTGCTGATCAAACGCAAGCGGAGGGAACAATGGTGGGCAGCGATGCGCGCGGCGTGTCCTGCGGCGCGCGCTGCGGACGAAGGACTTCGGCGCGACAGAGTGACTCACGCGCCTGTGTGTGTCTGTGTGTGTGTGTGTCTGCTCCCCTTGCGCCTGTGTTTGTGCACCAGTCCAGCAAGCTCACGGGCCACAAGAAGCAGAAGGTGGAAGCCTTCCGAAGCACCACCAACGCGGGGTACGTAGCGGTGGCATCGGCAGCTCGCCGAGCGCTCTGCTCTGTCTAACTTCCTGCTGTGTGTGATCGAAAAGGGAGGTGACTGCGCAGTCGTACCTTGAGCGGTTCAGCTGGGATTTGATGCGCGCTGTCGACGACTTTTACGCGAACGGCGGCGAGATCACGGAAGCCTCGTACGTTCGACCCTTCCTTCCTTCCTTTCCTCCTTCCCCCTGCTTACTTGCTATGCATACGACATTCCCCAGTGCTGACGGCTTCGACTGTGTGCTTCTGTGCTGCTGCACCTGTGCAGAACCGAAAGTCCAGTCGACCAGGAAGCGATTTCCACCTGGTTCGACCAATACGTGGGTACGTCTTGCTCTGCGTCCATTGTTGTGACGCCCGCTACGCTCGTCGATGTATGGCCCTGCGCCTGACGTGCACTGCGCTACTTGCTGGCATGCAGACGAAGAGGAGGACGAAGATGTGATCAACGAAGACGGGATCCTGAAGTTCTGCGAAGACATTGGCGTGGACCCGCAGGACATCGTCGTGCTGATCATCGCGTGGAAGATGCAGGCGGCGTACATGTGCGCGTTCACGCGGAAAGAGTGGAAGCAGGGGATGGCGGCCATGGGTGTAGACTCGATCGAGAAGCTCACGGAGAAGCTGCCGGAGCTGCGCGAGGAGACCAGCAGCGAGAGCGAGTTCAAGAAGTTCTACTCGTTCTGCTTTGGTTTTTCGAAGGAGCCGGGGCAGAAGAGTCTCGGCATCGACATCGCCGTGCCGATGTGGGAGCTGCTGCTGTCGGCGCGGTTCGAGAAGCTCACGGCGCACTGGCTGGCGTTCCTCAAGGAGAAGAACCCGTGCAAGGGTGTGACGCGCGACACGTGGGACTTGCTGCTGGACTTTTTCGGCAAAGTGCACGAGTCGTACGCCGACTACGACGAGAACGAGGCGTGGCCGGTACTCATCGACGACTACATGACTTGGATAGAGGGACAGAAGCTGTAAGCGACGCTAGTTCGTACGTAGGAGGCAAAGCTCGCTTTTGTGCGTCTCCGTCGATGGAACCAGAAGCGAAAACAGTGGATTGCCATGAAGAAGTGAGTGGCAAATGTTTTGAAAATGTGCGACGACATGCACCGGCGCAGTCAATGTGTGATTCAACACTCGATGTGTGTGGTCCACTCGAGCACCGGACATGTCTCATCAGTCGAAGGACACTTCGAAATCCATTCAGAACGGCCGGGCATCATCCTGCCACATTCGCGCCACATCAAACACGTCATCACGTCAAGATCTCGGTTTCAGACAGCCGACGCGAAAAGCGCGCTCTCAAGCAGCAACCCCGAGCCACGAGTACCGCCTGTCCGTTTTCATGTCCCGTCCGTTCCGCCCGGACTTCTGCACCTGATAACTGTATGCAGGAGCGCGCTTTCCGCGCATCCGCGTTCCCCAAACGTGCTTTTTCTGCGTGCACGTCCTGGCCAACATGATTACCGCCTGGACACCCTGCTCGGAGCTTTCGCCAGCACTTCTTCCACGGCACGACGAGCGGCAGTTTGGCTGCGAGTGCGCAGCGTCCGCTCGCGCTTGAAGATCATCTATCCGTGGATTGCGCCCCCTCCGCGCACGTCAGTGTCATTCGGGCGAGGCGTAAGCGAGCGAGAGAAAGATCTTAGTCCGGAGCTCCTCGTCATCAGCGCGAGAGCTCTCCAGTTCCCGACACGCGGCGGCAGAGCCATATCAACCCAGCAGCTCGCACGCGCTTCGCATGACGTCGACCGTCGTGGTGCCGCTGCGCGACCCGAGCGACGCGCGCAAGATGGAGCCGCAGAGCTTCGCGAGCGTGGACGACGTGCCCGAGCGCGCGTTCTTCGCCAAGGACTACATCGCGCTCTACAAGAAGCAGATCAGCGAGCTCATCCGGCGCATGGAGCACCTCGTGGAGGAGGCCGAGAACTTTGAGACCGAGAGCGAGGCGTCCAGCGAGTGGGACGGCAAGAAGCTCGCCGTGCTCACGCGCGACACGGTGTGGCAGAACGTCTGCGCGCTGCAGGACTGTGACCTGATCCTCAACGACACGATCGAGCACTTCAAGCAGAAAGTCCGGGTGCGTCTGCGTTTTGCATGTGCACTTTGTTTGTACGACTGTGTCTGCAGCATGCCTGTGCTGGTTACTGGTGCTCATGGCACTCTCGACCGCTGCTCTCCGCTGCGTGTTGCTGCCTTTTGCAGGAGAGCATTGACATCGTCGAGTCGAATCCGGAGCAGTTCAGCCTCGACCGCACGCAGTCAAACTCGTCCATGCGCCAGAGCATGACCAACTCCGAGTACAGCTCCGACAGTCGCGACGAGACGGACGAGGACGAGACGAGCGAGTCGTTCCAGGACGTCATCCCGGTCACGAAGAAGAAAGAGGCGCTCGCGCTCAACGACGACGTCACGGCGCGCGTTAAGGTGAGCGTGCTTGCTGCGTGGCTGCTCTGCTGTTATTTGCCATTGGCCGTGCCGCTCATAGCATCTCGTTTCGCTTGCAGAAATCGTTTGGCGCGAACGAGGACGAGTTCGAGCGCTTCAAGGCGCACGCGTTCGAGTTCGGCACGAGCAAGGAGACTGCCGAGGAGTTCCACCAGTACCTGCAGCAGCACATCCCGCCCGAAGCGCTCGGACCGATTGTTCTCGACTTTGCGCGGCTGCTCCCGCAGGCGGCGTTGCGCTTTCCGCTGCTCAAAGTGCACTACTCGTACCTGGAGAAGTACCGCGCGCGTCTGGCGAACCAGGACGAAACGCGCAATCAGAGCTACAGCAATATTGGACGCGCACGGGAACCGTCCGTAGGTGCGTCTTGCGATATCTGTGTGCTCAGAATGCGTTGGTCGCTGGTTATGGGAGTATACTAATGCCGTCTGTGGGAATTGGACCGTAGTCGACGACTACGACAGCGATGATGACCACGTTGAAGAGCTCCCGACCACTGTACGTTCGCCGATATCGCTCTGTCGAATGACAGCCCAGACTGACGCTCTCCTGCTCTTGCTTTTCCTCGTTGCAGCTGCGCTTGAGCCCGCTCAACCATCTCGTGTTCGTCATCCACGGCATCGGACAGCACATCGACTTCAAAGAGGGTGAGCTGAAGTCCTGGAACGGCCAGGCGGGGCTCGACGGCGGCAACCACTCGTTCCGCGATTTGTATCGCACGATGCTCGAGACGATGTTCCGAGACATCCCGATCGCGCTGGAGATGCAGTCGATCGAGTGGCACGAGGATCTGCACGAGCCGACGGGTCTGGACAATATTTTCGACCTCATCTGTCCGGAGGGCTCCGCAGGGTAAGCTCAAGCGTTTGCTGCGATACTGGGACACAAAACTGGGAGTGACACATTGGGGAAGACTCACATACTTTACTGTTGTTCGTGTAGACTTCGAGAGTTCAGCAAAGAGACGCTCATGGACGTGCTGTACTACCTGTCTCCGCGGTACGGCCAGCTCATCGTGGACTCGGTCACGCAACAGCTGAACCAGAAGTACCATGTCTTCATGGAAGAGCACCCGGGCTGGGACGGCAAAGTGTCGATCTTTGCGCACTCGCTTGGCTCCGTCATCACGTACGACTTGCTGACCCATGAGGCGGGAGAGCGCTCGAAGAGCGGCGTGTTTTTCCCCGGGCTCGAGTTCGAAGTCGAGAATTTCTTCGGCGCTGGGTGAGTTATCGTGTGGTCTGACATGTAGCACATCCATGTGTGAATGGAAGATGCTAACAGTTGTGTGTGTGTCCGTAGATCGCCTGTGCCAGTTTTCATCCTGTCGAGAGGCGATCTGAACATCGACGAAGGTCGGTTCACGCCCGGCATCAAGATGCCCAAGTGCCAGCGCTACTTCAACATTTTCCACCCCATTGACCCGATCGCGTACCGCGTCGAGCCGCTCATCAAGCAAGAGATGCACGACAAGGCGCCAGTGCAGCTCATCCAGGTGAGTCTTGCTTCATGTCTGATCTCAACGCACTCGGGATGGCACCATGATCTTGAGTGCTGACTGCATTGCTCTCATGGATCTAGGCGCACGCTGTGCGAGGCTATACGTTTGGCAAGATCCAGGAGATGTGGGAGAGTCTAACTGCCCCCGTGCACGGCTTCCCGCATCGCCTCGACTATGTCATGAAGAGACGGAAGCGCGAGCAAGGCATGATGGAAATCGCGTTTGCGTCCGCATCGCACTCGTCATACTGGATGAGCGAGGACGTCGTGCTGTTCACGATCATGCAGATCTGCAAACCGGTGGTTGAGAAGCTCCAGCGGTACCTGAGTGCGCGCCAGCCGCTGCCAAAGCTCATGCGCAACATCGTCGAGCTGACGCCGTACACGAAAGTTCTCATGTCGGCGAACGCGTCGATCCGCGACCGCTGCACGGGCTTCACACACGATCGCGTCGTGCTCATGGAGAACGACCGTCTGTTCATCTTGCAGCGAGTGCACGAAGTCGCGTGTCGTCGCAAGTGGCGCGTGAAGCTCACGCCGTTCACGAAAGTGACGTACGGCGACGACTCGTTCATGCTCAAGATCATTTCGAACGAAGCGTCCGTGCCGACGAACTCCGGGTCGTTCTCTCCTGCGCGTCCTGCGACTCCGGCGTCTGGGTCGTCGGCGACGTACATGCTGAAGGCGCCGTCGACGCGAGTGCGGGACGAGTGGCTCACTCTCATTCACCAGACCGTCTCGAAGATCAGCGACGGGGACTCGGATGCCGTGCAGCGGAGCGTCTTCAACAGAGAGCAGTTCCACATGGCCGAGGTGCCGCACGGCTTGTGCTTGGACTACTTTTGCGCGCTCAAGACCGGCTTCCTGCAGGAGAAGTCTCCGAAAGGGTGGTACGAGGGCTGGAACAACCGGTGGATCGTGTTGCAAGACGACTACGTCTCGTGCTACGAGAACTCGCCTCGCTTAGAGTTCTCCGGGCAGTTCAAGCTGCGGAAGTCCCGCGTCTTCTGCTACGAAATCGGGTACCTCTTCCGCATCGTGTCTCGCACGGGCACGTCGATCGAGATGCGGGTGAAGGATCAGGAGTCGTTCAATATCTGGCTGAGTGCGTTCAGCCAAGTCCCGAGCGCCGAAGTGACCCGCCACAAGGATCTGATCGAGAACAGTCCGTCTGCGGTGCTGCTCATGTCGGAGAGCAGCGAGCTCGCGGACGGCAAGGGCGAGTGGCTGCACACCAAGATCGAAGGCTACAAGCTGGCGCTGGACGAGAAGGACGTGCAGTACGCTGCATTCGTGGTGCAAGTCAAGTCGTCGTCGTCGGGGAACAGCGTCGTGCAGAGGCGCTACTCGGAGTTTGCGAAGCTCCATCGCGAGCTGCGGAAAGTGATCCCTCACGAGCAAGTGCCGGCGCTGCCTGGCACGCGGATGTGGGGCAAGTTCGACCCGACATACTTGAAAGAGAAGACCGTCGGGCTGCACGGCTACCTCACAGAGGTGTGCAAGCGCTGCGCAAACACCCGCGCGCAGCCGCTTTTGCTGGAGTTCCTGGAGCTCTCGCCTCCAGCCAGCGCGAACGGAACGGATGTGTGAGTTGGTTTGGACAAGGAATTAGATTTGCATATCGAGTTGAGGCGTGAAGGAAGGTGCAGTGTCGTTCTCATTATCAGTGCTTTGCATACTTCTGGCAAAGCTACTGCGGTTGGTTTCTGGCGACTGCTGCTTTGCGTGAGCTGAAACGCGGCTCATCCGATCGTGAACTTCGCGCACAACGGATTCGACGCTGCGGAGCCCTCGCTGTAGACCTCGCACTCCGTTTCTGGCTTGATCGCAACGAAGTAGTCTCCGCTTTCCACGATCCTACTGAAGCCGCGGCCGATCTGGGGGTCGAAGACTCCCCAGTCCTCGCGCGTCAGTTCGAACGTCACGACTCGCGCTTCGCCGGGCTCCAGCGAGATCTTGGCGAACTTCTTGAGCTGCTTCACCTCGGGAACCGAAATCGCGCGGTACGGCTGGACGAGGAAGAGCATCACCGTCTCTTTGCCCTCGCGCAGCCCCGTGTTGGTGACGGTGACGGCGACGCTCAAACGCTCGTCGGCGCAGTTCTTGAGTGTTGACTTGCTCAGCGTGAGCTTGCTGTGCTCGAACGTCGTGTAGCTGAGTCCGTGGCCGAATTCCCACTCCATTTCGCACGGCTTGTCGTTGCAGATCGTGGTCACACGATGGTTGTACGGGATCGCGATGCTCCCAGGGTTCTTCGGGTACGTGATCGGCAGCTTCCCGCTGGGATTTACGTCGCCGTAGATGATTTCGGCGAGAGCCTGACCTCCAACTTCGCCTGGCAGCATGGCGTAGATGACGGCGTGGGCTGCTTCCGCGATCCCGTTCAGCAACCGAGGTCGCCCTTGCACGAGCACGACGATAACCTTGGTGCCGGTTGCTGCGAGTTGGCGCACATACTCCACCTGGCCGAGAGGAAGCGCGAGGTCATTGATGTCGCCTGGTTTCTCAGCGTACGAGCCTTCTCCAATCGCGACGACTGTGAATTCGGCAGCCCTCGCCATCGCCTTTGCTGTCTCCAGACCGCCTGCTTGGATGCTCCCGCTCACCTCGAGAGGGTTGAAGAATCGGATGAGCGATTTGTCACCGACGGCGCTTTCGAGTCCTTGTTTCAGAGAGATCCCGTTCGGCAGGTTGTTCCCCGACACCCCCTGCCAGATGAGAGTCCAGCCGCCACACAGCAAGCCAACGTCGTCTGCAGCATGGCCAGTCAGGAAGACACCGCTGCTCTTGCGCAGCGGCAGCGCGCTGTCCTGGTTCTTCAGCACTACGACGGACTCGCGAGCAAGTTGCAGCGCGAGGTGCTTGTCTTCTAGCCGCCCGACTTCGCTCACGTGCTCAGCTCCAGGAATCGCGTTCTGGTAGAGCCCGAGCCGCATCTTCGTCTTCACCACCCGCCTGACGGACACCTTGATGCGCTCGAGCAGGCTCGGCTGGCGCTGCAGCGCTCGCTTCGCAGTCTCGATGAACGATGTGTTGAGGGGAACCATGCTCATGTCGATCGGCGTTCTCGACAGCGCCATCTCGACTGCGATGTCTTTGGTCGCCGCGACGCGGTGGTATTCGTGGAGGTTGTTAATTTCACTCCAGTCGGTCACGACGAGTCCGTCGAAGCCCATGTCGTGACGCAGCAAGTCTTGGAGGATCTTGGAGCTCGCGACGACTGGCACGCCGTTGATCGAGATGTAGCTCTCCATGGCAGTCGCCGCTCCAGCTTTAATCGCTGCGAGGAACGGAGGCGCGAAGTAGTTGAGCAAGTCGTAGTCCGAGAGGGTGACGCCCTCACGATCGTGTCCGGTCGGCGTCTTGGAGTACCCGATGACGTGCTTCATGCAGGCAGCTGTAGCATTCGAAGCTTGCAAGCCTCGGACAATCGCGTCTGCCATCACCGAGACCAGGTGAGGGTCTTCGCCAAACGTCTCGAAAGTCCTCGCCCAGAGCGGATTCTGGGCGATCTCGAGAATCGGAGCGAAGACCCACGGGATGCCCGCTGCCAGCGTGTCGCGGCTCGTGACGCGACCCACTTCGAAGACGATGTCTGGATTGAACGTCGCTGCGGCGTTGAGCTGCTGGCCGAAGATCATCGCGCCTTTCACGTGCACTGCGCCGTGGACGGAGTCGATTCCGTACAGAATTGGGTGTCCGCCCGACACTTCCAAGAAGATCTCCTGGATCTGCGAAATCACGCTTCGCCACTCGGCTGCAGAGAAGACGCGCGCTTTGCTGCTGTCGGCCAGCATCGCCGTCGCCGAGGGCGAGTTGAGGTACGACCCGACCTTGAGCTTCGCGTGCGCACGCACTTTCTCTCTGTCCAGGGTCATGTTGGGGTGCATCACCGTGCTGATGTCGAGCTGCGTCATCTGTCCAAGCATGTCCTCGATGCTCTACAGGAAACACCACACACCACAGATGAGGTTTGCCACACACTCTCTCTTAGCAACCATCGCAGTCACTGAAGCGTGAGAAGCTGTACCATCGACGAGATCATGGCTTCAACAGCGTCGTCCGGGGTCGCCGCAGCGTTTGCTGGCAGACTGGAGCAGAGCACGAGTGCGAGGCAGGCGCAGATCCATCGCAGCTTGTCCCGCAGATGCATCCTTGGTGTCACTCAGGCTTGTGTCGGTCGCGTCAACTTCGGAAATGAACAGCTCACTTGCTGCGGGCGTTCTCGCAAAATCTGCTGCGCACTTCCAGCGCTGCCTCGCGATCACGTGCCAGCTCGAGCCAGTCGTGCTGCTTCTGGGTATGGCGTTCGTCCATTTCTCCAGTCCAACTCACATCTGAGTCCACCGGATTCCTGCGCAGCAGCTCCGGCTCCGCAGCCTTCGGATCGCCGATGTGATTCCCATTGCGCAACGATGTGCTCTGGACGCCGCTTTGTCGCTCGCGCACGCGCTGTCCGAGATGACTGCTGCTCGTCGAACGCGACAATACGCGAGCGCAGTGCTGACAGGTGGTAGTCTCAGCTCCATCTCGACAGAACTCGCGCTCTCGTCGCTGACAATCGGCACACAACACGCGCCTCGCACAGCCGCGTTTTACACGATTCTGATCAACGGTTTGGTCAAATTCTCGCATTCGTCGCGTTTAGAGGCGAATCGATTCTTGAAACTGCTCATAAAGTCGCTCGCGCCCCTTCATGCGCGCTTTCTCCGTCGCGGCCGCTTCATTCCTGAATCGGCAGTCCGGTAGCACAACGCATTGCAAGCTCGAGCGCTGAAGCCTCCGCGTGATCCACGATGGACATGACAGCAGAGAACCCGTTCGCGGATCTGATGAACAAGGCAGTCAAGCTGAAAGGCGCTCAGCAGGCTCAGTTGCGCACGCAGTTCGACTCGTGGCCGCAGTACTTTCAGCACTCGATGTTCATGCAGGAGTCGGTCACTACTGTGCGCGAGCTGCCGTTCTCCGAGCGGATCGAAGCCGCCGAATCAATGAAAGCGAAGGGCAACGAGCACTACAGCAACAGCGACCTGGACGAAGCCGTGGCGGAGTACGAGAAAGCCCTCGCTGTGTTCAAGTATATCGAGAACAAAGATCCGGGCTGGAAGAAGAAGGGCATCGAGGACGCGGATCTGCGGTTCGTGGATCACAAGTGCGACAATGAGAACGACCAGGAGCGCCTCGATACGCTTCTGGTATCGTGCTACCTGAACATCGCAGGTGCGTGAGCTGTGCCAACGCGGGTTTATCAGAGCGGGGCGAATCCTTGTTCTCACGCAAACTCTGTGTGTTTGCGCGCGTTTGACAGTCTCAAAGTTCAAGCTGAAGGACTTTGCGGTTTGCGCCAAGGCTTGTGACGACACGTTGCTCATCGACCCGAGCAACGTCAAGGCGTACTACAGGTGAGCTCGATCGAGAGCACAGCCGGACACACACGCACTAGTACCAGATCTCAACCCACTGTGCCGTACAAATCACTGCCTAGACGTGCTCAAGCGCTCATCACTCCGGCTTCCTCTGGCGCGCTGGAGTTCGATCAAGCCATCGCAGATCTGGAGAGAGCGTTCAGCGTTGATCCGCACAACAAGGACGTGCGGAAGCTGCTCCGAGAGCTCAAAGAGCAGCGCGTGAAGCAGAAGAAGCTCGACAAGGAGACGTTCAGCGGGATGTTCGAGCGCGGCCAGCTGTACGGCGAAGAGGAGGAGGACCCGCCGACTACCCCCATCGAGGAGCTTGACGGCAACATCGCTCGCGAGCAGAAGTTCCTAAAAGAGGTGAGCCAGCTGAGGTTGTATTGCGCGTGGATGGGTGAATTGCTAGATGGTAAGTGTTACGTGTCACTGTCCAGATAAACGAGGCAGAAGCGCTCGCTCGGAT
Source organism: Globisporangium nagaii (assembly GCA_023335995.1). NCBI lineage: Eukaryota > Oomycota > Peronosporomycetes > Pythiales > Pythiaceae > Globisporangium > Globisporangium nagaii. The sequence goes on from JAADWH010000131.1 coordinate 21,455, forward strand.
GTGCGAAAGCAAAGGTCAAAGCGAGCACGCGAATGAAATCCGAGCGAAGATCACGCACGCCAAGGAGGCTCGCAGTCGCCGCCTGAAGCAGGTGGACTTCTTCAATCCAACGTCCGAGATGATCGAGGATGCGAAGAAGAACGGGTGAGATCGCTCTTTTTCTCTCGCTTTCTCATCAACACTCTTGTATGCTTTCACTCTGAAGCTCACATGCTCTTCGCCGTTGTCACCGCCTCGCTGTTAGCATCGACTTGACAGACCTGAGCGTCCAGCAGATGCTGCATGATCTCCAGGAGAAAGAGCGGGACAGCGGAAGCGCATCGGGCGAGAGCGAGCCGCAGACTGATAACTTCGACGCGTCGGTCCAGTCCATCGAGTCGATCCTCAAGTCCATGACGAATGCCCAGATCGCCCAGATGCTGGCACGAGAAGGTATCGACTACCACAAGATTACAGACCGGGAGCAGTTCCTCGAAACCGCTCGGCAAGTGCTGGAGGCGAAGCTGAATTCGAGCACCGCGGCCGAGAAGAAATCGTACTTCGTCCCGATCTGCCTGATGGCAGCCGCGTGGACGATCCTGCGGCTGTACACCACCGGAGGCTTATCATTCCTGTACCGAATCCTCGTCAGCGGCTTCGACGGTAGCGAGCAGCAGCTCGCCGACAGAAACCCGATGGCTGGCGTCGAAGATCTCTTCGGAGAGTAGCGAACCAATGCTGCCAGACCAGATCACAGGAGACGACACGAGCGACGCTCGGAAGCAAAGGTACTCCTCACACAGTGGCATCGCGCAGACACACGATTCAAAGTCGATTTGTTTGTTACTACTTTATGGCGCTCCTTGTCTGAAAGGCAAACGCTCCTCGGTGCCTCCTGCATTGCTACTTTTTTATTCACGAATATCTAACTTAAACCACCAGCCGCTTGATTGTGTCGAACACACAGGGCGGTTCCTATCCGCATCCACCTTACGACTGTCACACTCCCCGACTGCCACTAGTCCATCATCAACGGACCATCGGTCGACGAGCTACCTGACGAATCCTGGCGAGAGTTCTGGCTCCGGCTGTGCTCCGAGTGCGTTGCCACCGAGACGCCAGACGTGGTCGCAGTCGTGTTGACCGATGCAGGAGCTTCGTGGCTCTCCTGCCCTGTGAGAGCAGATTCAGACTTGAGACTTTGGTTCGAGCCGCCCGCCTGGAGGTGCGCAGGACGCTCGCGCGAAATCGTCACCTCGACGCGCTCGAATTGCTCCGCCATCGTCGACTCCAGCTTCTTCAGTTCCAGTCGAAACTCCTCTTCTGACACCTGGGCGTGCAACACGCCGTGCTCCACGAACGACGACAGAGGCGTCCCAGGGTGGTCAGTTGGCGCCGCAGCATTTGCAGACTCGTCGTCGTCGTCGACCTCACTCGGCGGCGGGGGCGGAGGTCGCAGCTCCGAGACAAGATCGTTCACCTCCACGAGCGCGTCTGGGTCTTCGCAAAAGTAAGTGAAGTCCTTGAACGTCGGATCTTGCACCGGAGGTGTGGTTTTGCGGCCGGTGCGGCTCGAGACGAGCGAGAAAATGCCCTTCGAGCGCGACGCGGACTTATCCGTAGGAGACTGCACTTCGCGTGTGACGTCCAGCTCCGTGAACTCCGAGTCGACGTACTCGACATCCAGCGGCGAAGACTGCAAGACGGGAAAAGCAAACTGCGAGTCAGACACATATGTCTGGATCAGGCACAGAGACACAAAAGCTAGCGGTGCACGTACCAAGACAGGCTTCCAAGGAGGGGTGCTCTTCTTCTGCAGAAGCATGTCCCAGTCGATCTGTCTAAAGTACGGGTGGTGCAGGATGTCGCTGATGTTGCTTCCGAGTCGCTTCGTCGCGTCTTTTTGGAGGAACTGCATTTCGGAGTGTGTCATCATCGGGTTAGACAACAACCACATACACTAAACAAGGAGCACACACAGCGTCCACCCACACCAAAACAGCAACAAGTCCACTCACCCCGTGCAGGATATCCTTCAGGTCGTCCGTCAGCTCGGGCTTCTCAGGGAATGCCAGCGGGTCGTTCTGGATCTTGCTGTACATCTTTTCAATGTTATTGTCGTAGAATGGCGACTTGCCCACGCTCATCTCGTACAGGAGAATGCCGAGACTCCACCAGTCCGCAGCCTTTCCGTACGACCGCTTTGCCTTTGGAAGCAGCAGCTCTGGCGCGGTGTACTGCGGCGAGCCAGCCATCGTCTTCGCGCCATTGTAGTTCGAGACGTGGAGCTTCGCCAAACCGAAGTCGACGAGCGCGATGTGACCATCGGCGTCGATCATCACGTTTTCTGGCTTGATGTCTCTATTGGCATCCAAAGACAAGCACGGACATGAGTTAGTGAGCTCGGTGAACACGCACGCACACATAGCACAACGTAAAAAAGAGAAAGACACAGTACCGGTAGAGAATGTCGTGCTGGTGCAAATGGTGGATGCCCAACACGAGCTCCGCAGTGTAGAAGTGAGCGCGGTCCGCTGGTATTCTGCAGCTCGAGCCCTTGCTCATGTGATGGAACAGATCGCCACCGCCGTAGTAGTTCATGCCGAGGAACAGCTTCGTGCGACTCTGGAACGCGATGCGGAGCCCGGCGATGAACGGGTGGTGGATGTTCTGCGCCACGCGCATCTCCGTGAACGAGCTCTCGATGTCGTACTTGGTCATCTTCCCCTTCTCGAGAATCTTCAGCGCGTAGATCTGGCCGTCGCTCTTCTTGACAGCATTCACGACCTGAAGGTAGCAAACAACAAAATAGCACACAGAACAATGTCAGCAAATCAACCTGCTCTCGTGGTGGACAGGTTTGCAAGGTGCGCTCACCGTTCCGAAGCCGCCCTTGCCGATGACGTTGTACACCGTGAAGTCCTTCATCGAGATACTGAGCGAGCGCGTTGATCGGAACGCGGCGTCCGACATCTCCGAGTACGGATTCTTCACCACAAACTGCTTCCAGTTCCCGGTCGCCATCTTGAGATCCACGTCGGCTCGAAGACGCAGAATGCGGCCGTACGGCCCGAAGCGGATCTTGTGAGCCCAAGGCTGCACGATCACCACGTCCGAGTGCTTGCTCTTCAGCTTCTCGTGCCCCTTGATCGTGTAGCTCTTGCCGTCGCTGTCGCGCACGACGTCACTCACCATGAACTCCAGCACCTCGACGTTGTGGTAGAACGCTCCGAGGAAGTGCAGGAAGCCTTCGCGACCAAAGTAGTCGCCACTGAACGGCGTGCTTTTCGGGTACGACGACGAGAACACGAGATCTGCACACAACACAGTCGCACGCGCATGTTAGTTTGTGTCCACGAGCGACAGATGCAGGTGCGTACATACGAGAACACGCACATACCTTTGTTGAAGTACGCCATGAGCTCCGTGGTGAGCTCCATTTCGCCGCTCATGAGACGCCGGTAGACGTCGTACGCCTTTTGCGTCTTCATGTCCGGCAGCGCACCGTGGCGGTACGTGTTGTAGATCGGCTTGCTGTTCTTGCGCATGTTGATGCAGTCAATGCCCGCCTGAAAAGCCACAAACAGCACCGTATTGCTCATCAGTCACCATCCGTTTGACACGGCAATAAGGACTTCTCCACCCCACACAGTAGCTCGAGTCGACTTCCACGGCAACACGTACCTCCAGGAAGTAGACCCACGAGAGCTGCTCCATCTGCGTCGGCACCGAGCAGTGGAAGACTTTGCCCTCGTTCGTTTCGAACGCGAAGTCGAATCCGTGGCCGCTCTTCGACACTTTCTCCACCTTCACGGACGCCACGTTCACGCGGCCTTTCAGGTGGCTGCGGTTGCGCGCATCTACCTTGCTCTCGTAGTCTGCATATCCATTCGACAGCATTCATATACGCATAGAGAGATGTGAGTTGTGAGATGTGGGCGATCATCGACAAGGAGGGAGACGCCGCCAAATCATGCGGCAGCTGCAGTACGTACACGACAGGTTGTTGCCCTCGAGCGTGAAGAAGCGGCTCTTCCAGTTACGCACGAGGTGGCCGCGCTTCGTCACGTAGCCTTCCCACTCGACGATCGGCAGATCGAGCGACTCGACCGCGTGGTCTTCGCCCACGAGCCCCGAGACGCTCGCCGTGTCAGGCGAGTTCGAGCTGCCGCCGCCAGCGCGGCTGTTGGACGAGCGGCGCATCGAGCTGAAGATCGGGTTGTCCAGCAGCTTGTTTGTGGCTTTCTGTCCCGTGCCGCTGCTGCTGGAGCTGTTGTGCACCGAGTTGCGCTGCGTGTCGTTGCTCGAGAACACGCCGCCGAGGAACGAGCCGTTGCCGTTGCCCCTCGCGTCCACGCTCGACGGCGCAGAGCTCATCCCCATGGTCGCGAGCGACGTGGTTGACGCCGACGTCGGGAACTCGGGCGACGCTCGCTTCTTGTCGAGCGCCCCGCTGCTGCCGACGCGGCGCATGCCGTTCGACGACGAGGAGGAGGCGGCGGCGCCTTCCGCGCCTTTGCTGATCTCGGCACCCATGGTCTACCGAGCACTGCCTGCCTATCTGCCTACTGGTGCCTGATACTGCTGCTGCTGCTGGCGCTGGCGAGAGTCGTGGTGTGCTGCGCTTGCAGTTGGTGCTGTCTGCCTGGTTCGCGTCTTCCGATCGACGAGGAGCTGCCTGTTTACTGGCTGGCTGGCTGGCGGACTGGCGGACTGTTCTCCCCCCATCATGCAGACACGCGACAGACAGAAAGAACGTCAGCACGACACCCACGATCCAGATGTGCGAGCCAAAAGGGATGGAAGTCAGGACGCACATAGAGAGTGAGGGACGCGTCCGTCGTGCGGTCGCTACGCGATGGCCGCGAGAGAGAGAGAGAGAGAGAGACTTGACTGGCTCTGCGTGTAGAGCACGAGCGTGGAGCGCGGGCGGGCGAGCGAGCGATCGGCTGCCTGGCGTTCGTTCGGTGGTGTCGCCTGTTGCGTGGGCTTTCGGCTTTGAGGCACAGAGTGGCGCTCGCCCCCTCTTGCTCCGGACACAAACTCTGCTCTAGTAGAGGGAGGCCGCAAATTTTTGAGCGGAACAGCAGCGGCGCCGCTCTTGTAGAGGGATGGAATGAGAATGCATGTAACGCGATCGACTCTGATTTACGCGACACTCGAATCAAAGCGCTTACTGCGGGAGTAAAGTGCTTTTCAAGAGAAAGTACTAACTTATGCTTTATATCTCGACAAATCAACGACAAATCAACAACATCAGTGACAGAGAGAGTTTTCTTTTTTCACAAACACCAAAACTGGAAAGTGAGATTGTCGGCCACTGTGAATACTCGAAAAGATTCATAAATATACACACCGTCGATACATTTGAGTAAAGCTGCACGGGTATTCGGGATGATCCAGGAGTGCGCCTGCACCATTGAAGCTAAAGATGAAGCAAATTCCTTTCAATGGGAAACTATAAGAGAGTTTTGGTGAGCATGACAAACTTCCTCTCAAGTTGCCTTGTTTTCGTTGGAAGTGGTTTTTCACTTCTCTTTTCCAGGTATATTTTGCACCGAAATGTACTGCAATAACGACCATTTGCGTTTCAGAGTATTGACACATGCGATCTTTTTATGTTCTCTTTCTCTATTGGACCCTGTATGGAGCTCGACTTCGATGCAATCGTGCCATTTCACCAAGCAAATCAAACCGAAAGGCAAGAATGGCTCGGCCGCGCGCGACGCTCTCGGCGGTGTTCCTCTCGGGCGTGACGGGCATGACGGTGGCCGGCGTGTCACTCCTGGCGTACATCCGCTTCCAGCACCCGGAGCAGTTCGCGGACACGGCTGTGAAGATGTCGCACCCGGAGGTCGCGGACGACTTCACCAAGAAGTGGGGCGTCTTCGGCACGGGCATCTCGGACGCGATCCCCGACGGCGTCAAGCAGCTCTTCGTCGTGCCGGACCTGCCGGAGAAGATCGAGCTGCAGAAGCGCAAGCGCCAGGAGCAGATTCGCCAGAGCCTCGAGGATCTGCGTCCCAAGGACAAATGATCGCCTATTGGCAGCAGTGTGCTTCGCAGGCGCAACAGGCGCATAGATAACAGAGAGAGAGAGAGAGAGAGAGAGAGAGAGAGAGAGAGAACCTGCGGCGCGTATGAAATGGAACTATGATGCATGCGAGAATGCGATCGTTGTGCATCATTTCATCACCGCCACTAGCTCGTGATTCTACTGTGGCGGCAGCAGCGGATACAGAACTGCGGGCACAAAGGGCGAGCTGCCCAGCTCCTGCACCATGTCGGCGTCCAGCGAGTACCCATCGTCGCTCTCATCCGCTCCGCTGCCGTGCGTCCGTTCTGTCATAGCAGACGAGCGCAGCTGGTCGTCCTTCTCGTAGTCTACGAACCTCCGTCTCTGCGCCTGCTGCTGAGCACGGACTTCGTCGCCACGCTCCTTCTGGTAGCCGCGAATCGCCTCTTCGAGGCGTCCTGGGCTGCGTGGTGAGAGCTCCGCTCCTCTTCCTCTCGCGGTGTGGGAATCTCCATCGTCCTCCGAGTCAAAATCGTCGGCGTCTTCGTCTTCAGGGAACTGCTGGTGCGCGCCTCGCAGCACCTCCATCCCCGTGCGCAGGAAGCCGCGATGGTATCGCAGCCCGGTGTCGCCTGCGTCCTCGGCGCTGCTCATCGAGTCCACGGATGCCTCTGTCATCGCTCGGCGCTTCGGCGACCGCCGTCGCGGATCTCGACTTGAAACTGCCGGTTGTCGTGGACTGCTGCAGCGCTCGTCGCCATTGTCAGCTGACGGCTGCTGCGGATAGCGCCGCTGCTGGTGCTCAGGCTTCTTCGGCATCCTGGACGATGCCGCAGACGTCGACGCGCCGTGCCGTCCAGTCTTGTTCGCTGTCAGTCCGCCACCGTCGCTGAAGTACGGAGGGTAGACTGGCGAGATGAGCACGTCCTGGCGCATGCCAAACTCGTTCACGTGTCGGACGATGTGCGGCTGCAAGTGGCCGTGCTGGCGTCCCAGGATCTGGTGCTGCTCGATCATGGGCAAGCCAGCGAGCTGCTGCTGCTGTGTGCGCTCGTACCGACTCCGATACTGCGACGAGTCCGTTTCGCGTCGACTACGTCCTCCATTGCCACCACCAGTACGATGCGCTGGATGCACGATTGGGACAGCAGAGTACACGCGATCATCTCCAATCGCGGCGTCGCGGTGTCTACCACCGCCAGCGGTAGTAGGGAAATGCAGCACCGAGATGTCGTTCGCGACCTCCGGCAGCAGCACGCGAGAGTTGTTGTTGATCTGCTGGATCACGTTCTCGAACGTCGTCGCCGCGGGGTTCGCCGACGGCATGTACTGCGCCGAGATGCGCGCGCGCTCAGTCGCCGGGTTGCGGTGCGGCACGAGCGTCTGCGAGCACTGCTCGGCCGTGATCACGGTCGCCTGGCTCGCCTTGTCGCGCCGCAGTGAGAGCATGAGCAGGTAGTGCTCGTACTCGCGCCAGATCTTGCTCAGCAGATCCTCGTTCTCCGCGCTCTGCATGTCGAACTGCCGGCGCAGGCTTTCCAGTGCGTGCTGCATCCGCAAAGCGCGCTCGATCTCCACGTCGCGGTCACTCTCAGCCTGTCGCATTGCGCGCTCAGCCTGCGACTTGGCAGCGCGGACGTGGACGAGAACGATCGCCGTCGCGTCGATGTCCGCGCACAAGAGCCCGATCTGGTTCACGCCCAAGCTGATACGGCGCTTCTGCTGTTCGTTCGTGTGCGTGAGCTGCGCCAGCTGGTCGGCTTGCTCGCAGATCACGCCCTCGAGCGCCTGAATGAGCTCGGCCTTGTTCTCCGCGTCGCGCTGCAGCTTCTTCACCTGCTTGTCCAGCTTGCTCTTGCGGAACTTGCTCATGCTCGTCACTTGCGTGCGTCGCCGCTGCGCCTCGTCGCCATCGCCAGCAGCCTCGTTGTCACCACTTGCTGCCTCGCCATCCGCCGTTGATCCTGGCAGGAGCAGCCCTTTCTGGCGCAGCTTGTGCCGCGTGCGCTGCTCGTCCAGCAGATCGTCCTCGTCGAGCTCCTCTTCGAAATCCTCGGCCTCGTCCTCGTCGTCGAGCACTTTGCCAATGTCGAGCTCATTGCCGAACGTCTCATGCGTCAGGCGCAGCAACTCTCGGAGCGCTTCGTCGAACGGGTACTCGTCGAGCTTGACGAGCGTGAGGATATGCTGCAGCGCGCGGATGAACATCTCGATCGCGTTCTTGGACGTCGAGCGTTGCAGCTCGCGCTGGTGCTTGTCGCGCTGCAGATCCTCCTTCTCGTTCTTGAGACTCGTGAAGTTCTGTTCCGAGACGTCGAGCTTGGACTTCATGCTCTTGAGCTCTTTCGAGGAGACCTCGAGCGACTTGTTGAGCTCCGCGATGAGCGCCGTGTTGTCCCGGTTCGCGTACGAGACCTCGCGCAGCTGCGCGTTCGTGACCTTGAGTTCCACCTCGAGCTTCGTGATCTGATCCTTCGAGTTCTCCTCGAAGAGCTTGAAGCGCTCTTTCAGCGACGCCAGGCTGGGAGATCATCAAGACAGCCACAGACGACACACGCTTAGTTCGATACCAGACAGCTCAAGGATCGCCACACACAGATAGAGATGGCGTACTTCTTCGTAGCTTTCTCGTAGCTCTTCTCGACGTCCTGGAGCTGGTTGCGTAGCTGCTCGCACGTGCGCTCCGAGTGCAAAAACGCCTGCTGCCCCGCCGAGAACACGCGCTTCGAGTGCTGCATCTCCGTGTCGAGCGCTTCGAGCGACGCGCGCAGGTTCCAGAGCTGCTCCTGGTCCTTGGCGCGGTCGAGCTTGAGCGCCTCGACGATGTTCTCCAGCTCGAGCTTCTGGTTCAGCAGCCGCTCGATGCGGAGCTTGTCCTGCGCGCGCATGCCCGTGTTCTGCTTCTCGGCGGTCAGCAGGTTGCACTTCGCTTCGAGCACGCCGACTTTGACTTTCTCCTCGTCGATCTCGCCTTTCAGATGCGAGATCTCCTGCACGTGCGTGGCGTTGCTGACAGCCTCAATCTCGATCTGCTCCTTCATCGTCTGAATGCGGGCGTCCAGGTGCTGCGACTTGCGCTCGCTGTCGAGCAGCTCTCGCTCGACGCGGGCTTTCTGGAGCTTGAGCTCCTGGATCTCGCGCTGCAGCGCCTCGATGTGAGCCTGCAACCCGTCTTTCTCACTCCCGACTTTGTCTTTCTCCATCACGAGCACCACTGCGTTCTGCTTGAGCGTCTCGTTCGTCGCTCGCAGCGCCTGATTCATGAAGAGCCCTTCGTGCATGCGCTTGGCGTAGTTCGCCTTCTCGTTCTCCACGCGCTCGAGCTCGCCCTGGAGCTTGCGCATCTCCTCTTCGAGCGCGAACCGCTCCGCGAGCGCGTTGATGCGCTCCGAGTTGGCCACTTCGAAGTCCTTGCGCGTCTCGTCGAGCTGTTCGTTCAGCTGCCGCTCGTCGTCCTCGTGGACGAGGATCTCGAGCTTGAGCAGCCGGATCTGCTCGACCTGCGCTGCGATCTCGTGCTGCTGATCCGAAAGCTAGCAGTATCAAAGACAATGGTGGCGGTCAGTGTCGACAATGCTGCAACGCGCATGGGGATCGCGCAAACCTCACCGTCTGGCTCGCGCTCACGGCGTCGGCAGCGAGCTTGGCGATGAGCTCGCTCTTCTCGGCACTCCTGAGCGCTTCGTCGCTCAAGCTCGTCTTCACGGCGTGCAGCTGGGACTCGAGCCGGGTTTTCTCACTGAAGTGCTCCTCCTGCATCTGGCGACGCCACTCCTGGGTCGCCTGCTTGAACTTGAGCATCGCCATCTCGTACTTGCCGTTCTCGCACTGCTCGAGCAGCAACAGGAACGTGAGCCACACGTTCGACGACACGTGCTTCTCGACCACGGGCGGACAGTGCGCCGCAATCTCGTTGATGATGTTGTGGAAGCCGTTCGTGTACACGTACAGCGCGCGGTACAGGCGGTCGACGAGGTCCTTGGGCATCCCGAGTCGGTAGAGCGACGTGCGGTCGATGCCCGCGCGAGCCAGCGGACCGCTGTCGCCGCCTTTCTTGCGGAACGCGAACGCCTCGTCGTCCGTGAACGCGTCGTCGTCGCTGCTCTTCGCGCCAAACGCCTTTTGCAGCAGTGGCTGGATGTCCGTCGCTGGCAGCAGGAACGAGCCGTTGGTCTCGAGGTGGACGTTCACCCACTCTTCTGCGATGATCGACTCGTGGAGCGCCGATGGGATGCCCACAGTTGCTCCTCTCTGGCGAGCGACAGGACTGGCACTCTGAGGAGACAAGGAAGATGCCTGAAGTCCATCTGACGCGGGCACTGGAGGACACTCGCTGCCGTCGTGCTCGTTGAGCTGCGCCAGAGCCTGCTGTCTATCGAGAGCGCCGTGCTGTTGCTGCTGGTGATAGCGCCTGGAGACCGTGAGCAGCGCCTCGCGGTTGATGCGCACGATCTCGCTCTCCGCCGGCGGAATGACTGTCGAGAGCTTGGCGCTGATGGCTGCGAGCGTCGCATTCGGATCTGTCGTTTGCATGAGCGTATCACCACCACCACCACCACACAGAGGCAAGCCCCGCACACTGTGAGCAAGACAGCGCTGGCGTGAGAGGCAAACTGGTGCGTACCGATGTTGAGTTTGTTGGTCGCGTGGTGCTTGGAGGGCGAGCTCTTCTGCTTCTTGTCGCTGCTGCTGGCGTTGAGCTTCCCAGGCGAGTCCTTCGATGGCGACGGGGGGAGAGGGGAGTCTACGGATGCTGGCGCGCTCTCTGTGCATGATGGCGGGTCTGCAGTGGTGGACGCACGCTCCTCCATTGTACTCAGAGGGGTTCTGTGAAGTGTCGTTCGTCGTGGAGTCTCTCTCTCTCCCTCTCCCGCCTTACTGAGTCGTCATTTTCATCATTACCACATCCGCGCTGTGCTACTCTGTCGCCGTTTCCAAGAGTGCTATGCTGAGAGCACGAGAACTCATGCTAGTTAGGAGCGAGTCAAATGCGCCGAGCAGTTACGCCAAATAGCTACTTTGAGCCTGGTCCTCGTGACTTGCCACTCGCTGCTCTGCCACCGTTCGATCTGCTACTTGGTGTTGCGATCCTTCTCTTCACACTTGCCTCCGCTCCAGCTCGCACAGACGATGTCGCAGCGCGAGGCTTCGACAAAGCGTTGGCGATCCTCGCCACGTTCTCGCTCGACACAGCTCTCCGTGACGCTCTCGGCACGCTGCTCCTCTTCGCGAGCTCGGCGACGGTACGCTTCGTGCTCGCGGCATCTCGATGCGCAGTCAGTCGACCTTCTTCTGCCATTGCTCTTCGCCGTGCTGCTGCTGCTCGTGGTCGCAAAGTCTCAGACCCTGTCGGTTCGTCTTCCTCGGACAGTGATGTGCACGAGCTAGAGAGCGACTTCCGTCGAAACTCGACGCGATGGTGTGGCGCCAAGCCCGCACCTGCGGCTGCAACTTTCGGACTCTGCCTCAGTCGCTTCGCTATTCGCTCCTGCAGCTGCCGGATGTCCTCGTGGATCTTGTTTGCGTGCTCGTCGATGTGCGTCGACTCTTCTTCGCCATCAGGATTTAGAGACGCGGCAGCTCGGCTCTCGCGAAAGCTTGCCGAATCGCCGACACTGCAGAACTGATCTTGGTCGTTTTCCCATGCTGGCGTCGGAGTTGCGCTGAGAGATCGGTGGCGAGGGTGCACGTGATCCGGCTGTGTCGCCGCCTCCATCAGCTCTGTCCGAGCCAGAATGCTCTGGCTGATGTCATTCAAGAGCGACCCGATCCCTGCTTCTCGTGCCGAATGCTCTGGCGATGCAGCAGGAACCTCGTGACTGCAGCTCTGTCGAACGTACTGGCTGCCGTCGTCATGCCGTGGACGCACACGATCCGCCATTGGCGACGATGACTGCGATTGCTCCCGACACGTCTCGATACCTCGGCTCACAGTTTGCTTTGGCTCGTGGTATAGGTCGCTGCTGTAGCTCTTTTGAGCCATCAGTTGCTGCTGCTGCTGCTGCTGCTGCTGCTGCAACCCGTGGATGAGCGCGTTCTTCTCCTCCAGCATTCGCTGGAGCTCCGCATTGCGCGCCTGCTCTTCTCGCACTCGAGCCTCCGTTTGCTCGCGCTCGACGCGCAGACGTTCGTTCTCACGCTGATGAGCTTCTTCGTGCTGGTTGATGTCTGCACACGTGGTCACGAGCCGTGCTTCGTACTCTTGCAAGCGGTTCGCAGTCTCTTCTTTCTGCTGCTGCTCGTCCTGCAGCTGGCGCCTGAGGACTTCAATGCGCTGCTCGAGAGCACTGCGCTCGCCAGTGAGACGAGAAATCTCGCCTTCGTGGTGCTGATTCGCTTTCCTGAGTTCCTCTCGTGCGGACTCTAACTTGCGACTCATTTCGAGAGAGCGTTGCTGCTCGTCGTGCAAATGTATCTGAAGCTCCTGAAGCTGCTGCTGTAAGCTGTCGTTTACCTCAGTCACGGCTCTCACCCGTTCGTGCTCGGCGACTTGCTCGTTGTTCAGCTCGGTCTGTAGTGCAGCCCACTGTTGTCGCTCTTGGTCATGCGTCTCTTCCTGCGCCTTGATCTTCGTCTCCAGCGCCACGCGGAGCTCCTCGGATCGGAGCAAATTGTTCTGGTATGCCGCAATCTCGCCTTCCTGAGCTCGAATCGTGCCTTCAAAGGACTGGAGCCGCTCGTTCATTGACACGATCCGATCTCCTGCTCTCAAAACGTCCGCTTCCATCTCGTGCTTCGTTTTCACCGCCTCTTCGTGCCGCAGCCCAGCAGCGTGCAGCTTACCACGCACGCGCGCCACGTAGCTCCCCATCCATTGGCTCCACGAACACTGCAAGAGAGTCCGCTCGGTCTGTCGTGCCACCACCTGGTGGTTTTGTTTGACGTGCCGGCTGCGTTGAGCGATCCCTTTCCACAGCAGCAGCCACCGGCGAACAAGAGTCCGATCGCATCGCTTCCTCAAGTGGCGCAGCAGGCGGTCGCGACACCTCGCTGAGATCGAGAGCTTCACGCCCGTGCGAAGCGCCTGGAAGTGCCGCCGCAGCTCGCTGTGCTTCTTCTCCTTGACGCTCATCGCGTTCTTGCGCGTCTTGCACTTCCACGTGAGCCACGAGGTGCGCAGCAGCTTGATGAAGTAGTGCTTGAGCGCCTTGGTCGAGCCCTGGACGTACTTGCGCTTGGCGAACGTGTAGCATTTCCAGTAGAGCCACAGCTTGCGCAGTCGCCTTTGGTTCACGTAGCGCTTCGCCAAGCTCAGCGCTCTTCGCGATGCGATCTGGTCCTGGACGAGCGCTCGCCAGCCGAGGAAGCGCGTGTTCAGCACTGCACGGCGACTACGCAGCGCGCTTTCTCGCTCGGCTTTCTCGCACCGGAAGAAACCGGTCCAGTGTTTCCACACTCGGCGCTGGAGGTGCTGAACATGGAGCTTGTTGCCCTTCACGAGGCTGCACCAGCTACGCAGAAGCTGTCGATGACGCGCTGACTGCTTTGCCGCGCTGAACTGCTGCACACTGGCTCGGAGTGGTCGCGCGTGGACGAGCACGATCATTTTCCAGTTGCAGAACGTGATTTGCTGTAGAATCCGGTGCGACTGGCGTGAATGCAGCGTCACGGCGCTCTTCAAGCGGCGTCTGTGGCGCGTGAGGCTCGCCCACTGGCGAAAGCAGCAGCGCTGGAGCTTCTGCGTCTCGCCTTGGGTTCTCGACTCATCGATGAGCCTGAAGCTCACAAGACGCTTCACGCCACGTCTCCAGGCTCGGAACATCCCTTCGAGCCGCCGCTGTTCGTGCTTGCGTCGCATGAACGCTGTGATCACAGCAAGCCGCGACACGTTCACCCATCCGCCAAAGTACTTGTGCGCCAGCTGAGCCTGCTGCTTGCTCCGGATCTCTCGCAGTCGCTGCTGAATCCAGACTTTGCGTCGCCAGCGCCAGAACCAGTCGTGCTGCAGGACGAACGCGCGCTTGCGCTGCAGGTGCGAGCGCTGGAGCGACCAGTGGTAGTAGTGGATCCACCGGATGAAGAACCGCCGCAGCACTTTCGGAGCCGCCACTCTCTGCACTTTTTCATGCACTTCTTCCTTGATCTGCTGCCGCTCGTAGAGCTCCTGGGCTAGCGTCTGCTGGTACTGCGCGAGCTTTTTCTTGAACGAGCTCAGCTGGTTGCGCATCTCGAGCTCGCGCTGCTCGGATTCGATCAGTGCCTTGATGTACTTTGCGTCGTGCTCTTGGTGTCGATCTCCACTGGAGGCAGCTTGGTCGTGTGCGGTTGCCTCGCGGACAGGAGATCTAGGTTTGGACTCCATGCGATCGTCAGGCTCTGCAAAACGGCTTCCATGAGAGCTACAACGCTCGTTTGCGCTTGTTAGCGCTGGTGGCGGGAGTTCTTCAGCCTTGTTGACGTCTCTGTGGTGCTGGTCGTCTCGCAAACCTGAGCACTTCCTGTTAGTGACCGATCGAGAGCGCTGCCAAAAAGAGGACGCGTCGCTAAAGCTGCTGACGCTGCTTGAAGTCTCGACCGAGTCGTCCACTGCTAGCGACACGCGTCGCTCGCTTGCTCCGTACGCAGTCACCATGTCGCTCCTGTCTCTGGCTCCAAGGCTGTTCTGGTTCATCATCACAGCCAGTGCGTGGTGCCTCGTTTCGTCTCCGTCGTCTTCGTGCGTCGTGAGCTTGGCGTGGAATCCATTCGTGACTGCGTGAAACGCTGTCTTTGTCTTGCACAGCGAAGCATCTGCTACCACGTGATCGTCGTGCTGGATTGTGAACACCTGCGGTCGCTTCAGGTGACTGAAGCACCGCGTCACATCTGCACTCGCAATGGGAACACCATTCTTTACTGGCGGTGGTGGCGCCACGGCTCTCGACGGCTCGCGAAGTTGGAATCGACTCACCGCCTCGCTCAGTGTCTGGTTGCCGAACTCGCCGCCTCTGATCTCCGAGGCTTTGGCGTGCTGTTTCGGACGACGAAGCGCTTGCTGCGACTTTTCTTGATGACGGCGACAGCCCGCTTGGCTCTCCTCTCGTTGGTGACAGCTGTTGGGATATCCGAGGCGAGGTTGATCAAGCCGCTGCTCATGCGTCTCTGCTTGGTCTGGATCCTGCTGCTGTGGTGGAAGCAGCATCTGCGCATGGCGTACAACAGAAGATGCGGTGGCTGTCGGAGCCGACGTCATTTCTCGCGCACAACTCTGAGCTCTCTGGCTCTCCTGCTGCCCAGTCCACCTCGCGTTCACGAGCAGCCTTCTTCTCGCCGGATCTGTCGTCAGCAGCGTCTTAAGGCTCGCCACCAGCTCTCGGTTGTTGCACTCGCAGCGGCTCTGCAGGTTCGCGATCGTCTGCTGCTGGAGCGCGATGACGCTCTCGAACGCCTCCTGCCACGACGCGCACTGGCGACGTGGCTCACTCGGTACTCCTCCGCTGCTGCCCTTGCCCTTCGCGCTCGCAAGCTTCAGCAGAAACTCCTTCGCGCGCAGCTTTGGGTGCTCCGCCAGCTTGTTGTGCGTGCGCGTGACGATCGTGCCCATCTGGAGCTCGAGCGCCTCAATCTCACTGGCCGAGAGCACATTCTCGTAGCTCCAGAGCCTCAGCAGCATCGCCACGTCCACCTGCGCGTCCTGCGGATTTGGAATCCGGTCGAACGATACCAGCGAGTGACTGGACGCAGCGGCGTGCGCCAACACAAAGCCGTAGAAATCGCTGCGCAGCCGGATCAGCAGCGCGATCTTCTGGAGCTTCTGGATCGCAAAGTGGTTCGCGAGCACCATCCCGCGCAGCGCCTTGTCCTGTGACGCCGCGTACGCCGCTACCTCGCGCTCTCTCGGCGCTACGTCCACGGTGTCGAGCACCTGGAGCTGCGCCAGGCAGTCAAGCACGCGGAAGCGATAGTGTGGCGCGTCGCACACCGGATTGCCCAGCAAGTTCAGGTTGCGCAGCCTCGGCAAGCTCGCTAGTCGCTCCACCTGCGCGAACGAGCTGATGAGGTTGCCGCCGACCGACAGCAGCCTCAGCGACGCCGCGAACTGCTCTACGCCGCTGAGCGACCGCAGGTTGTTCTGGCTCAGGAAGAGCGCGGTGATGGACGCGCTCACCGCCGGCGGCACGCTGCCGATGCGCTGGATCGCCTTGCCCACGGCGTTGAGCTTCGTGCCGTCGCAGAGCTTCATGCCGTGCTGCTTGAACGCATCCACGAGCGACTTGCCGGTATTGTCATCGTCGCTCGTGAGCGCGGTGCGTTTGCTGGCGGATGCGGCGGATCTCTTTGTTGTTGTGCTCTGCTTCTTTGCTGCTTGCTGCTTGGCTGGCTTCTGCGCGAGGCGCGAGGCGTGCGCGTGGCTGTAGCCTCGATGGCGTCGAGTGGAGTCCTCCATGCTTGTGCTGGCGATGCAGTACGGGCCGTGCGCGCACGAGCGCAGTGCAGAGTGAGATGGCTGCGCTCACGGCATCAGCTCATGCTCGCGTCGCGAAGCAAACCGGCATCTGGAGCTCGAAAGGTCACGCACTTTCGTAAAAATCGTGGTTTATGTGCTCGTTATGGTTTTCTCGTTCAGAAAGGAGCCAATGGCAGGATCTTCGGACGATTGTGTTGAGGTTTGTATGTCCGTGTCCGCGCATCCTGGTGATATCTGCGATATTCGGAATCTCTGCTGTATCCTCGGACGAGGACATACAAAACCCCAAGATGATCGTCCAAGGATCCTGCCATTGGTTAAAAAAATGCGCTTTATAGGTAAAGTAGCCCACATTTTGGATCTATAAAAAGCAATGCTATAAATACAGTTGCCCAAATACAGAACCGCGCTTCTCGGCTCGACGTGCCTGTTGAACAGCGGGCATTGAGCTCAGACTCGAGAGTTTGGCTCGAGAGTTTGGCTCGGAAAAGCAAAAAAGCAAAAAGCAGGATCGACTTCTTCCGCTTCTTCGCAATCAGTTTCGATTCCATCGACAAGCACGAAGAGCTCCTCCTCCAAGACACGACAAGCAGCCAACAAAGCACCCAGGCAAGAGGCAGCAACATGGCGCGACGACTGACCAAGGTGCGTGCGGCGCATCCCTTCTATACTGTGGAGCGCATGAGTGCGTGACTGACAGACCTCTCGCGTGCCGGATGCCTGCAGGAGCTTGCCGAGTTTGAGAAGAACTCGCCCGAGTGGTGCACCGTCGGCGCCGTCGACGACGACCTCATGCACTGGAACGCCATGCTCGCCGGACCAGTACGCCATCCTGCTACGTCGAGCGCGTTGTCTGCACACAGCTCTCGGTCGCTGACTGTGCGCTCTTGTCTTCTTTTGAGCAGGAGAACTCGCCATACGCGGGTGGCGTCTTCAGCATCGACTTGCAGTTCCCGAATGAGTACCCATTCAAAGCCCCGCGAGTGCGTCAGCCGTGCTTATCTGCGTTGCGATCGTTGACAGAACAGTGCTAACCTTTCGGAATGACTGCTTGTGCTCGCAGGTGAAATTCCTCACGCGCGTGTACCACCCGAACGTCAAGTCGCAGACCGGCGAGATCTGCGCAGACATCATCAACGAGGTGCGTGCGCGCGCGCTGTTTGCAGCGGATGTGCTGTGTGCTCTGGACAAGTGTGTGCTTGAACGAACTCTAACAGTGAAACACGTGCGTATACCGGACACTTTCAGAACTGGGCACCGACGCTGAACGTGCTGCATTGCCTGACCGCGATCAAGCAGATCCTCGAGCAGCCGGACGTCGACAACCCACTCGAGCCGGAGATCGCCAAGCAGCTGCAGAGCGACCGCAAGGAGTTCGACAACACGGCGAGCGAGTGGACCAAGCAGTACGCCTCGTAAAAGCCCATTCTGCCATCCTCATGAGGAACGAGATGCGTGCGCTGGGAGAGCAAGCGCGTGCGCGTGAGAGACGCGCATGGAGCGCTGCGCCTTCTTCCCTCCTTCCTCCCCTCCTCCTTTTTTAAATAATGAGACACCACTTTGACGATTTCCTCCTATCTCCACATGCGACCCAGCTCGTCTTCTTCCTGCCGTTGAGCGTGCTCATGATGGCGAACGCCACCCAAATACAGCGCCCCCTCTCTTTCGACCACTTTTGCCGATTCTTCGTTCGCAATTCCAAACTCGCCGAAGATACGTCAGCGCACCGGATCATGCAGCGCTTCGCGATCGGCACGAGCGCGCTGCTGCCGTGGCTGCTGCCGTGGCTGCTGCTGTGCCTGCAAGTGCCCAGCGGGAGCGCGGAGCAGCGCAAGCCCGTGGTGCTCTGGTACGCACCGTTCCTGAGCGGAGGCGGGTACTGCAGCGAGGCGCACTCGTATGTGACGGCGATCTCCGCGGCGCTGCGCTCGATGGACGACGAGGAAGCCGCCGCCGCCGTCACGGCAGCTTCGAAGCAAGAACAGGACGCAGAGCGCAGCGGTAAAAGCCATCCAGGCTCGTCGTCGCTGTCGCGTGATGCGAGCCAGCAGGACCAGAGCCAGCCGCAGAGTGAGGACGCGATGATACCGTTCTCGCTGTACGTGACGCAGCACGGCGACTCGTTCAACGCGGCGTTCATCCGTGACATCCCCGAGGACATGCGCGAGCTCTTGGAAGAGGTACTGCTGCCGCCAACGCCGCTTCGCTGCCTGTACGCGCCGTCGTGGCTTGCTCGCGTCTGCCCTGTGTGCGACCGCATGCTCGCACGCGCTCTAACTCGCTTGTTTGCGCTTGTGTGGCAGCACTGGATTGAGCCGCGCGACTTTCACTGGCGGCTGCGCAACCAAAAGGTCGCACTCGCTGTTTGCCACTCGGAGCCTGGCGCGTGGTACCCGGCGCACTACTCGACGTCGCGGTGTCCGCCCGAAGGCGCGCAGTACTCTGTCGGTCGCACGATGTTCGAGACCGACCGCGTGCCGAGCGGCTGGCCCGACCGCATGAACCAAATGGACGAGATCTGGGTGCCCACAAGGTAGATCTCACTGAACGAGCACCCGTGAGAGACGGTGGCTGACAGTCTACTCTCTGGCTGTGTTTTTTCCTGCTGCAGATTCCAAGAGAAAGTGTTTGTGGACGGCGGCGTGAAGCCCGAAGCCGTCAAGGTCGTCCCGGAAGCCGTCGACGTGCAGTTCTTCGACCCAGCGCGCGTCACCACCGCGTACGATCTGGCGAGCGAGATCAATGGTGATGGCGACGGCAGTGTCGGTGTGACGCAGGCAACCACTGTGTTTCTCTCGATCTTCAAGTGGGAGGAGCGCAAAGCCTGGCGCGTGCTGCTCAAGGCGTACTTTGAGGCGTTCTTGAAGAGCGACGACGTCGTGCTCGTGCTGCTCACGAACGCGTACCATAGCGCGTCCGAGACTGCAGGCGATTTCGTGGCTGTGATCGAGAACTTCACACTCGAAGCAGTCGGGAAGCCGCTGAGTGAACTCCCGCGGCTGCACGTGCTCCCGCCGCAGATCCCGCAAGTCGAGCTGCCGTCGCTCTACAAGGCTGCGACTGCGTTTGTGCTGCCGTCGCGAGGCGAAGGCTGGGGACGTCCACATGTCGAAGCCATGGCGATGGAGCTGCCTGTGATCGCGACGTTCTGGAGCGGCACGACCGAGTACATGACCGAGGAGAACTCGTATCCGCTGAGGATTAACGGGCTCATTGAGGTACTGTGAGCGCACACCGTGGCTGCCTTGGATGCATTGCTGACTGTGTTGCTTTGGGTATGGCGCTCTTTAGATCACGGAAGGCGCGTTCCGAGGGCACAAGTGGGCGGATCCGTCAGTGGAGCACTTGAAAGAGCTGCTCGTCCACGTGAAAGCCCACCCAGAGGTATGGAAAACGGCTCCATGTTACCACGAGAGCTGCATCATTCTTATCTGAGGTTCGTCACGTGATGCTACTGGGAATCGCAGGAAGCGGTTGCCAAAGGGAAGCAGGCGCGGCAGGACATGGTGGCCAAGTACTCGCCCGACGTGATTGGAAAAGTGATCCTCAGCCACATCGAGCGCATCTTGAAGCACATCGCTCCGCTGCTGCAGGACGATCCATCCGAGGACGACGACCACGACGAATTGTAGGCTTCGTTATAAGTACCGAATGTGTCGTGATCTATTCTCCCTTGCTGCGTTGCTAGTCCTCGCGCGTGTCGTCTGCGTCCCAGTCTTCCTGCGTGAGCCACGTGCGGTGCAGCCAGAGCGCTTTCGACGGCGCGGACGGGCCAGGCTCGAGCTCGCCGTCGAGCACCTGCTTCATGCGGATCGGTGGGAACGCTCCTTCACCAATGGGGCGGAGCGTGCCGATGATGCGCCGCACCATGTGGCGTAGGAAGCCGTTCGCGACCAGCTCGACGCAGATGTAGTACACGGGCATGAGCGGCTTGTCGACCCTGCGCTTTTTGTGCTCATGCTCTTCTGGTGCTGGCGTCCCGGTTGCTGCTGCTGCTGCTGCGCCATTGGAGCCCAGCTGCTGGAGAAACGCGACCTCATCGTCCACGATCTCGCCGGCGCCGCAGACCGTAGGGTCCAACGAGAACTGCACGCTTTTGCGGACCCTCACTTTGGCAGAGAGGAGCGTCCGCACCGTCGAGAGCTCAGCGAACGCCGCTTTCTGGAGTCCCTGCGAGAACGGACGGAAGTCGTGCGTGCCCACGACGAACGCGAGTGCCTCTCGCAGCCGCTGCGGGTCCACTCTCCTGCCGAGGAACCACGAAAACTTGCCCTGCTCGAGATCCGGCCGCGAGCCTTGCTGGATGTAGTAGATGTACTTTTTGTAGAACGACTTGATGCGCCTCGGCCGCACGCTCGCGTCCAGAGCCGTGATCGAGTGCAGCACCACGCTCTCTGGAAGTCTGCACAGCACAGCACAGTCAAGACAAGACAGCGGCATCAGATGTGTAACCACGCGCACCGTACGCATACAAAGCGCATCCGCACTTGGCATTGATGAGCGTCTTGAACTCGTCCAGCGGCATGGGCAGCTCCTCGTCCAACCGGATGCTTCCATATTGCTGAGCACACACATGCCACAACCAGCGACGTCAATACACGCAAATGCAAACGCAACGGCCGCGTCCAGCAGACAATCGAGTGAGACGTACGTAGAGCGCGTGGGTGCCCGCGTCCGTGCGGCTGACGCTCGTGACGTTGACACGCTTGTCCGCCGCGAGCAGCTCCGTGATCACGTCCTCCACCAGCTCCTGCACGCTGCCCTTGCCGCACGCGCTTGTCTCGACCTGCCGCTGCCAGCCCACGAAGCCCGTGCCGAGGTACGCGATGTGCAGGCTGAAACGCCAGCACCTGGCGCGCTCGGTCGCCTCAGCGTCGACGTCAGCGTCGCTGTCGCTGTTGTGGTCCTCGTCCTCGTGCTCGCTGCGCATATCGATCGACATTTGCTCGATTGCTGAGATTGCCTTGCCATGAGGGCCACTATTCGAGCTGTACGTGCTTTTAATAAAAGCCTTTTTCGACGCTGTGGCCGTCGCAGAGCATGTACGCGACCACGCCGTGCCCGTGGCGCACCGCGAGCTGCAGCGCCGTCGTGCCTTCCTACAGCAGCAGTAGCACCGGTGAGACTGCAGTCTGCACACTCTTATGTACCAGAGGTCTGCAGCTGCGATGCGATGATGTACCGCAGTGACAAAGCCCTTGTTGGCGCCAAAGCGCAGCAGCAGTCGCGCGATGTCGTCGAGTCCGCGGAACGCAGCTTCGTGCAGCGCACTGAAGCCGTCGGACTGTAACATGTGCACGCGTAGTAAGTGCAGCAAATGCCATTAGCGCCATGCAGTGTCCATATATCTGAATGGCGTAGGAGCGTGCGCACGTCTCGCTGGTCGACGTCCGCGCCGCAGCTGAGCAGGAACTCGACGCAGTCATAGTGCCCGTGTTTCGTCGCTATCAGCAGCGCAGCGTACCCTTCGCTCTGCACATCGCGGCGCAGCAAGCAGGTGATCAGATGCACACACAAGTCAACCATGAAGAGCACAC
>JAADWH010000132.1:0-43166 GCA_023335995.1 Globisporangium nagaii
ATCCACTACTCCATACAAAAACCAAGTGAATAGTGTGTGCCGCGAACCCTAGCCGGCATTTCCGCGAATCGAGAAGCTCCAAAAGCGGAGGCTAGGGCTACTAGACCCACCCGCGCTCCACCTACCAATCAGCTCGCAGTAGCGCTCCCGAGACTCGCACCATCCTTAACCGTCTCTTCACATGCGGTTAAAAGACGGCTCACTGACGGTTCATCGTGATTTACCGTCTCCACGCCATATTGTGGTCGGGCCAGTGTTTTAGTGGACCTAATCACTCCCGTAGGTTCTCACACATTTGCTGTTTGAAACTGCCCTTCCGTAATCAGTCGAATGCCCTTAGTTTTCACACAGTCGCTGTTGCAAAATTCCCTCGCGAAAATAGTGGCCCCCATGATGACGCAATCTTCACAAAATTGGGTGCGTTTTTGCCAACGTGAGAGTTAATAAAATATAATTCGCAAAAAGGGGTTGCAGTTTGTGCCAAAACCAGGTTGCTGAAAATATGATCCGATTGTGAATTAGGGATGTATCCCTATTCAAATGTACGAATAGGAAAAGCGTTCCCCAAGTCAGAGTGATCTGTCCCGAATTAGATCCCCAATGTCCCTAAAACAAATTTGTATCGACGTCGCCTGTTGTCACTTGCCCAAGATACTAATTTCGTCAAAGAGCGTTTCCGAGCCAAATAAAATTAGTATCTTGGGCAAGTGAGCAATAATCGACAACAAATCAATACCAAACAATTTCGACACTCAAGCAAGCAAGATAACGAGCTTGGAAGCAAAGTGATCATGGCCATGCCGAACTCGGCGCCGCCGCCGCCGCTCTCCGCACCGCAGCCGCCCCCGTCGATCACGACCACCTGCGCTCCGCCGCCATCTTCGTCGTCCTCCTCTGCAGCTACCTCTACTCCTGTGAATGCGTCGGGGACGGCAGTTGCGACCCCCAGCGCGGCCGCAGCCGCCTCGGTGCCCGTGGTGGCAGGCGTGCCCGTGGACATCGGACAGCCCGTGCATATCAACACGAAGAAGCAGCTGCAGCGCCAGATCAACGTCATCGTGGGCTGGAACGAGCTGGACCGCGCGCCGATGAACATCGGCTCGGCACTGCTGCGCGGCAACGAGCCGCAGGTGGTCGACCACCCGTACTTTGTGTGTGAGCGCTCCGTGGGCATCCGGTACCTGGCGCTGCTCGTGCAGGGCCGCTGCTACCTGATCTCGCAGAACTACGACATCCGCGAGGTTGTCCTCTTCTCACCCGTGCGGCCTGACCGCCTGCAGCCGGGCACGGACCGCAACACGGTCGTGCCGCACCAGTGGACGATCCTCGACGGACTCTTGGTCTGCGACAAGGTGCGTTTGCTGCTTCTTGAGTCGGCAGCGCTTGTCATGAGGGGAGCGTGAGCTTGTTTACACGTGCGCTTACTCTGTGTGTGTGTGATGTGGTGTCCTTGTCTCCCGCAACACAGGACGGACCAAAGTCGACGCTGACGCTGCTGCTGTACGACATCCTGGCGCTCAACGGCAGCCCCGTGATGGCATCCAAGTTGCAAGACCGCCTCAAGCTGATCCAGAACGACGTGATCGGGCCGCGCAAGATAATCCCGCCGCCGAAAGGGCAGCCGGCGGACCACTTCCAGCTCGTGCTGCAGGCGATGTACCCGATCAACCGCGTGAGCCACGTGATCCGCACGATCATCCCGCGCGTCTCGCAGACGCGGCAGAATGCCGGGCTCGTATTCACGCCCGTGATGCTGCCGTACACGCCGGGCTACTCGAAGGGACTGTACCACTGGACGCCGACGTCGCAGCTCATCGCCGAGTTCCAGCTGGGCGTCGAGTGGCGAGGGCGGCCGCCGAAGCCCGGCTTCAAGCTCATCATCCACGATAAGCGCACGCAGATCTTCCACGACTGGATCACGTTCACGCCAGGTATGCTCGATGTCACCCTGTGTTTGTCGTTGCTTATGCTGAGGTGGTGAGTGTGAGCGCGGGAGTGTACTTATTTGTGGATGCTGCGGTGGCGGAACGAGCAGAGGAGTTTGAGGTGTTCCGACTGGACAAGAAGGCGTCGTCGCGCATCGTCGAGTGCGTGTACGACCCCGAGTGGCTCACGTTCGTGCCGTCGCACGACAAGAGCACGTGGGACGTCGGCAGCGCCGACTTCAACGCGACCGAGCGCGGCCAGGGGTGGCGGAAAGGTGCGCGAGTGAATGGTTCGACATTGGTGATCTTCACGTGAGCTCGCTTCTTCTGCTGACTCGTTTGGCTTCTCTCTCTCTCTCTTTCTCTCTCTCTCTCTCTCTCTCTGGCGCTCATCTGATGCAGGCGGATGGCGATACGCTCGGAGCCGCCCGGACAAGGCGATGCCGCTGGAACGAAGCTACCTGGGCATTGTCGAGAAGGCGATCGGAGAAGATATCCGGCTCGAGGAGTTCGAGACGATGTTCGCAGACGACCCGAGCAAGAAAACCAGTCTCATGCAGAAGCTCCGACAGGACAGCAATGGTGGGGTCGTCTCCGTCGCCTCGAGCCAGCAGCAGGATGTGCGTGCATTGCCATCGAATGCTTCAGTGCGGAGACTTTGGTGCTGCGTGCGATGGTGCACTTATGTATCACCACGTGCGTGTTCCTTGTTGTGTGCGAACAGGACTACATGCCTCCGAACAAGAAGAAGAGAGGCAACAGCAGCAGCCAAAGCAGCGGAGCTGGTGCGTCCTAGTCGTTTTGGCTGCGCTGACACTGTTGCCACCATCGTTGTGCTGACTGTGTGCTCGTGCTACACAGGTCCTGGCACGGGCGTGTGCTACGATTTCCAGAACAAAGGTGTCTGCCAGCGCGGCCGCTTCTGCCATTTCTCGCACTGCGCCTGCAACTCGACGTGCTGCTGCACGAGCGTCAAGAACACCTACGGTATGGTCGCAGCAGCTCCTCGCTGTGTGTCGTGATCGATCTTCTCACCAAACGCTTTCTCTGCTCGTGACTTACCACAAAACAGGTCAGCGTCCATCGTACCGGCGCAACGACTACGACGCGCCGCCCTCGCCCGACACCGCGGCAGCGATCAGCGCGGCGGCGGACGCTGCAGCCAGTAGCGCACCAGAGAAGCTGCCGGTGCTGCGCCACGCAGACTCGTTCGAGCGCGAGAAGACTCTCAAGCCCGAGACTGGCGTCGAAGAAGAAGAGGCTGGCGAGCTCATCGACAATGGTGCGGCAGCAGAACTTTCGTGCAGTTGTTGTGAGGCTCTATGGACTTTTGTCACTGACATCTCTCTTGCTCTCTCGCTTTGCTTGGACTTTGCATCAGGCAACCTCCACATCGGCAGCATCTACGCGCCGCTCGAGAACTTTGACAAGGACACGATCGCTGCCAAGCGCGCGCAGCTCTCGGCGCTGGGCAACCGTCGCATCTGGGCGAGCCTCGGGCTCGAGGACAAGCTCCAGCGCACGCGTGTGTGCGGCCTGGTCGTTTCCAAGACCGGCGACGTCACGTACGTGCGTCCAGTGGACAAGTAAACCAACCTGCCTGCCTGCGCGTGACGCCAGCAGCAGCAGCGTCCTCTCATCGTACCAAAAAGGTGCCAATATATAATACTACTTGCCTTACATTGTCTCTCCTCACCTCGTTCGTCTAGAAAACGCAGCCCCCACGCTCTCTCTTGCTCTTGCTCTCTCTCTCTCTCTCTCTCTCTCTTTCTCTCTCGCTCTCTCTCACCTGCACGCACACCATCGCCGTTCGGAACAAAACTTGCGGGCGACAGTAAGCAAGCGCGCATGTACTCACTTACTGACCGCCACCAGCTTTTCGCGGCAGATCCTCGAGACGCAGCGTGCCGTTCTTCAGCCCTTCGATCTCGTCCTTGGTGAGGAAGCGTCCACCCGGACCGCGCGGTCGGCGCATCGCGTGCTTGTGGCGCGAGTCGTGCAGATACGCCTTGCGCTGGCGCGCGTTGCCGAGTTTCGCCTCGAGCTTCGCGCGCTGCTGTCGCCGGATCAGGATGCGGTGGTACTGCTTCGCGTTCACGTACACGGGCTCCTCCTCCACCGTCTCCGCTGGAGCGCCGGTCATCGCGACGCGCGGGAACAGCGCCTGGCTGAGCTGCGGGAGCCAATCGGTGCATAGATAGCTATTAGACGATGTGTGGGCAGGTTCCTCACCAAAGGCAGGAGAGCAGCTGACGCACCATTTGCGACGGGAGCATCGGGTTCGCGTTCCCATAGAGCGCGCGGATGTGTTCGTTGTTCGCCTGCACATGTTCATTCACACACACACACGCGATCACTCGTTAGCTGTCGCCCAATGAGTACGACGCTCGCACCATTCACAACGCACCATCTACAGATCGCCAATCATCGCCAGACACCAGCCACGATCGCAGACAAAGAGGGACAACACACACGACACATCAGCGACAGGAAGACGCATACACGAACAGCTCTGTCGTGTGATCAAAGAGAGAGAGAGAGAGAGAGAGAGAGAGAGAGAGAGAGACGCACCAGGTGGCTGAGGTACTGCTGCTGCTGCTGCTGGAACATGACGAGCTGCGCCGCGAGCTCCGCGCCGTTGGGCTGCTGCTGCTGCTGCTGCTGCTGCTGCTGCTGCTGCTGCGCGTCACGAGATGCTGCCTCCATTCTTTCTCTGCGGCAGGGCATGCAGAGATAGAGCCGTCGTGTCATTCATCCATCGTAGCCACATCTACACATCCACAGACAAGAGAGACACATCCACACACAGCACTCACATGTCTGCTCGCCTGGAATGGAGCTCGTCGTCTGCTTTTTGCGTCTGTTGTTCTTTGCGTTTGTCGTTCTTTTTCCGCCAAAATCCAAATTCAAACGATTTGGCGATCTGTGATTGGTTGAAACTGTGCACTCTTGCTGACCACATTGATTGGAGGAAAGAGGAACTGGCCCCTCTGATTGGATGTTCTCGCGTTTGCTCGTAAAAGTGAAGCGCGCTTTGAAGCATGGAGAACTGGGAGAAGATGGCGCTTTTTTGTTTTATCGAAAGTTACTTCACAGATTTGCGTGGTGTGGTCCACGTTGTGGACAACATGGCTACAAAGTGGTTTCGCATTTCGCGAGAAAGAGAGCTTTGTCATGCATGATGCGGCGCATCCTCTGCTGAGCGTCTACGCGAACACGCCTGCCTGCCAAAGCTATAGTCTCTTCACCACTCCGCTGTGTCCCGCGTCCATTGCTCCTGCAGCAGCTCGTCACCAGCACCATGAGGAGCGACGCAAAGCCGCTCCAGATCCGCGTCTTGGACGGCGATGCGCTGGTGCGTGATCGCTCTGCGTCTCAAACTCGTGTTGACTGTGGACAGCTGTCGAGCACTGACCGTGTTCTGCGCGTGTGCTGTCCTGCCTGCTGCTTGCTGCTCAGCGAACACTCTGCACGGAGCCAAACTCGAGCAAGTTCGCGATCGACGCGCACAACCGCGCGATCGAAGAGATCGGCGACCTGACTGATGTGCGAATCGCTCTCACGATTGCGCTTGTGGCATCTCTCGTGCCCTCTTCTCTGACACTTTATCTCTCCCTTCCATCCCCTCCCCAGCTGCCCAAGCTCTGCTCGCTGGATCTGTCGTTCAACCGCCTGAAGGCTCTGAAGAACCTCGGCACCGCCAGAGAGCTGCGCGAGCTCAAGCTCTATAACAACAAGCTCACGACCACCAGAGGACTGCGCGCGTACGTCTTGTGGAACTATCGGTGCTATTGTGCACGAGAAGCCGAGCACTGATTGTCTCTCTCGATGGCTCTAGCAATGCCAACCTCGAGGGACTCTTCCTAAGCGAGAACCAGATCGAAGAGATCTCGGCGGATCTGCTCGCGCTCGCGAAGCTCAAGTCGCTCTGGCTCAAGGGCAACCGCATCGAGCGCGTTGAGAACCTCAAATCCTGTCGCCTGCTCGTGTATCTGGATCTGAGCCGGAACCGGCTCACGGGCTCGGCTTCTGAGGTGTGATGGACTGCACTCTGTTATTCGTGACTCTGCTTGTTGGACTGAGTGATGCATCGCTCGTATCGTGTAGGGTCTGGAGAACCTCACGAGCCTCGAGACGCTCAACCTGAGTGACAATCAGCTGAGCGCGATCGGGAACCTGGCTCATCTCACGAAGCTCGAGGATCTCAACCTGGGCAACAACCAGATGGCGAGCCTCGAAGGACACTTCCCGCCGAACCTGACGGTAGACTGACTCTCTTATGCACTCGTGGTTCACCCAGATAGCTCACTTACTTATCGCATTTGCGAAATCTAGGTGCTTCGAGTGCATGGCAACCGCATCTCGGATCTCCATAGCCTCGCCGCGACGCTCCCGAGCCTCAACGAGCTCTACATCCAGGACAACTCGCTGAGCGACCTCGAGCCGATTGCGACGCGGTTCCCAGAGCTCGAGTCGCTCGACATCCGCAACAACCGCGTGCGCTCGGCGACGCAGCTCAAGGCGCTGTCGATGTGCAAGGCGCTGCAGGACATCTGGGTCGTCGGCAACCCGTGCTGCTCCTCCGGCAGGTTTGTGAACCGTGCGCTAGCAAGTCAGCACGATGCGATGTCTACACACAGAAGCGATATCCTAACCAAATGGTATCTGAACCTGCTTTCAGCTACCTCCTGGAGATATCCGCGGCGCTCCCAGAGCTCAAGACGCTCGACAGTCTCTCAGACGCGCAGCTCCAGAGCCACATCGAGGGCGTGAAGAACGGATCGATCTCGTCGCAAGCGACCATTCCTTCGACGCCGAGAGCGCAGACGCCGTCGTATCGCCCTGGGACTGCATCTCGACCTGGAAGCAGCAGCGGGCTCGGCTCTCGGCCAGCGACGCCGAGCAGCGGTCGACCGGGCACTCCCGATACTGCGTGTGCACCGATCTTCCACAAACCGTCGGCGCGAATCGGTACGAACTGACAGTGTCGGCACTTGAGGAGATAGCTTGGTGCTCGATTGGACTTCAAGAGCACTGATCTTGGCGATGCGTGTCTGCGACCAAACTGCAGGCAACCTCATGAAGCTCGTGCCGCAGTCCGAGATCGAAAAAGCCAAGTCCGACGTGAGCGAGCGGCTCCAGAAGATGAAAGACATGCTGCAGCGCGTGGGGACTGGCGGCGAGCTGCTCGACCGCTCTTCGAATGGCGACGCACTAGGCAGACCCCAGGAAATCAAGCCGCGCGAGAAATCGCAGGCTCGCGAATCGCCCGCGTCAAGTGACGATACCCGATCCGATGCGTTTCGTGGCAGCAGATCAAGCACAATCACAACCACCAGCAGAGGCAACGATGTCCTGCCTGGAGCTCCAGTAGCACCGATGAACGAGCAAGGCACCAGCTCGCTTCGCAACTCTACTGGAGCTCGCGAGGCTCTGAGCACGCCTCCTGCTCAGCCTCAAGTGCGCAAATCCTGCGTCGACGCTGGCACCGATCCGCTCGAGTCGCTCATGGGCAACAACAACCTCCGTGAGAGATTCGCTGTTCCGACACCGTCACGGCGCGTCGCGCACGAAATCGAGACGCAGACAGCACTCCCACCAGCGCCAGTCTTCGTGACATCGCCAACTGCGGCAATCGACACCAAGTCACCTCCGGATCAGCTACAGCGCGTGTCGTCGACCGAGGCGATTCAAACCGAGCCAGAGCCTCAGATCGACGGCGATCTGATTGAAAAGGAGATGAAGGAGTTCCTGATGCGCTACGCCACCAGCGACGACGACTTTGATGGCGTCCACCCGAATAACAACAGCAGTGCTGGCACTGAGAGCACCGGTGGCTATAGTGATAACCAGGACGAGTCCGAGTCGCTAGAAGCGAGGCTTCTCGGCAATATCGAGTCGCCGCGGATAGATCCGATCAAGGTGGCCGAGCAGCGCCAGCCGCCGAACCCTCGCTCGCGCCAGGGCTACCGATCCTTCCGCATGCCTAGCACGTCTCGTCCGAACAGCTCCAAGGCTGGCTAGGCGAGACAGGAGGCACGATGTCTATTCCGTTTGGATCACTCGAATGCACTCACTAACAGCACAGCTCTGCAATACGTATCATGCTCTGAAAGTGTCAGCTGCTTCAGGAGCTCTGTGGCTGGGGTGGCGCTGTCGCTGGGACTCGTTTCGAGCTCCGCACAGCCGTTTCCACATATCTGATCCATTCACGTCCACAGACATAGCTCTGTCAAAGTCAGCGTAGAGCTGCGGCTGAGCAGCAAGCGACACAAAAGTGGCCGCACCTCAGGTTCCGCTCCATCGCCGTCATCTTCTCGTTCAGAACCGCCAGTCTGGACTTCGTGCTCGCATCTACAACCACAACAGCATCAAAGTCACGAGCGAATCCACCACGAGCTAGGAAGCAGCCACGAGGCAGATATCGCGAAAGGATCCGTACGGAAGCGGTTGACAAAGTCCACGAGCTGCAGCAGCTCAAGTTGGATTTGCTCCACGCCAGCCTTGAGCTGCCAGTCGTCGCGGAGAAGCTGTGCGCGAGCGCTGTCCGCCGCCAACAGCAGCAGCAGAATACAAAGAGAGTGAGGGCGAGTCGGTATCAAACACAAGCACACGGTCCACAGAGACATGGATCGAAGCCAAGCCGTGCGGCGACGCACTCCATAGCTACTTTCTCGCTCGCTTGCGCTTTGGCACCAAACGCTAAAGTACCAACGCGTCAACACTGGTTCCTGAAACGACGCCTTTTCGAGTCCACATCGCACGATCACTCATGTCATTCCGAGCAAGCATGACTCGCCACAACCCCACGTCTGACGCGATGCACGACGAGCAGCAGCAATCGTTGTCAGGCGGCTGGCAGCAGCGCTGTGAAGACGAGCTCGAGAAGATCCGCACGGAGGGCGACCTGGCGCTCATCAAGGCGCACGCCGAGCGCCAGAGCATTCTCCACGCGGATGAGGAGCTCCAGGCGCTCAAGAAGCAGCTCAAGGACGCCAAGAAGCACTTCAACGTGCTCAGCAAGAGCGCCGCCGGTGCAGCGCACCACCACCACGCAGGAGCTGTCGCAGCAGCAGCAGTGGCTCCATGTGGCGTGGCAGTGGCATCGTCGTCGCAGCCACCAGGCAATGTCTCTAGTGATAGCGCCATTGTTGTATCTGCTGCGGATGGTGTCAACGCGCAACGCCTGGCACAAGTCGAGGATCGCTTGAAGGTTGCCGTGTCGAAGCGCCACGTGGAGCTGCAGAAGCTGCGGCAGCAGATCGACGAGACGCGGCGGCAGCGGCTCGAAGGGCTGCAGCTGGAGAAGCGCATCTGCGACGAGACTCGCGCGACCGAGAGCGAGATCGCGCAGACGCAGAAGGACGTCGAGGCGCTGAAAGAGCGCGCCGCGCAGTTGAAACTCGAGGTCGCGCAGCTGCAGAGCGCCTTCGACGTTGAGAAGCACGCGTTCCGCATCGAGAAGCAGCGGCTCACGCTCGAGGTCGACCGCATCGCCAAGCCGGACAAGAACGTCGTCAAGGTGAACCTCCCCAGTCGGGTGCGTGCCTTGTGATACTCTTTGGTGCTGTTGATGCTCAAATGCTGGCGGCTTTGGCACTCATCGCTTCTGTTGTCTATAGAAGAGCATCTACAACAGCATTGGGCAGCGCAGCAAGCACGCGCAGTGCGTAGAACTCTCGCGGAGATGTCCATGAGCTGTAGCTGTAGTCGTTGCTGATGGCTTTGGGGCTGTGTGGCGTGGCTGCATATGGCTTTGGCAGCATGAGCAAGGCGAAGAAGATGAGTCTGGAGCAGAAAGTAGTGTCGTTCGAGCAGAAGAAGCTGCTCCTGGACAAGCTCGTGGAGGACACGGGCATCCAGAACCTGAGCGACTTCATCGAGCGCTACAACGAGCAGGAGCGCGTCAAGGCTGACATCCTCGCGCGCATCGAAGCCAAGTCGAACACGAGTGAGTTTGCTTTGTGTGTTTCTGTCTCGGCTTGGCTCGTGGGATCCTACGATGCTGGGCTGAGCAATGGTGTGTGTGCGTATCGCATTGCTTCAGACTCGACGCTGAACGAGGCGATCGCGCACCTGGCGGAGGATATCACGCGCTTGAGCGGCGCAGGCGACATCACGACCATCGTCCACATGGAGCAGCCCTCAGGTACAGCTTTGTGTCCTCGCTGATCGCATGCTCCACATATACCTGGGCAACCACTGATCTCCTATGAGCCTCTACAGAGATCAAGCGACTCATTGACGCCGACGAGAACCAGATCAGCCAGTGGTCGCACGACGCGCAGGTTTACGCAGAGACGTGCGTTGGCTGTGCGCATCGGTGGCTCGTATTGTCATCCATTGTGTGTGGCTGACACTGTGAGGCAATGGACACTTGCTGCTGCTCTTAGATTGAAGCTGTTCCGAGATCCGATCCGGGAGCTCTACCTCGAGCTCTTCCCTCAAGACCGCGACGACGAGGCTTCTGACAGCACGGTATGTAATCCGCCTGCTGATCTCAGCTTGGCGTCATCCTCCGAATGATCTCTCACGAACCGAAACTCGAATGATCTGCTGCTCGGCAAGATCAACGAGCTCAGCATGCTGCGACGCATCGGCGCGATCGAAGAGCGCACGATGCAGCGCGTGCTGCTGAAGATCCTCCACGAGGTAGAGACGACGCAGAGCAGCGAGACGTGGCGGCGCCTGCGCAAGTACCAGGGGCTCTGGAAGGATTCGAGCGACGGCGAAAGCGGTAGCACTGCGGATGCGCTCAGCGTAGAGCCGCCGTCCGTGTGCGATGCGATCTTCCACGACGTAGAGGACGATCCTGACGACCTGCAGGTGGAGATCGCGCTCGCGGCGATCCACCCGGACGAGTTTCGCCAGAAGCAGAGCAACATCAACAAGCCCAGCAGCAGTAGCAGCAGCAACAACAACAGCAGCAGTGGCGGTGGCAGCCAAAGTGCTGGCGGCGCAGCAGCCACACAAGCCCAGCGCAAGCACGCAGCCATCTCGTTGTGAGCATCTGGCTCCACTCATACAACAACGACGCGCTCTTCTTGGAAGCCCATTCATGCGGCGTTACTATCGGTACAATATACACGACTCAACTCAAAGACTCGTCTCGCGTTCCCATCGCCACTCCCCATACCTCTGCGCTGCTTGTCGTCGCGGCTCTATCTCAACGGCGCTTGGCGAACGCGACCCAGACGGGACAATGATCCGACACTTCGTACGCGCACTGCATACGCGCTTCCTGTGCGCGGCTTCGCGGCAGACAGTCGCCATTCTCTCCTGCTTTGTCGCCAGCAGTTCGTCGACGAAGCAGCTGCCGCGTGTGCTGCATGGAAGTCGCGAACCCGGGTCGCGCGTTCGGGTAGTAGCGCCAGTCGAAGCGGTAGACGCCGCTCTCAACCTGGAACGCGCGCTGCAGTAGCGTGATGTCCGCCAGGTCGACCCAGATGTTGTCGTAGAGCCTGTCAAAGACGGTCGTGGTCAGCGGCGCGCAAACCAGCGGGATCACGGTCTCTCCGCCGTCGATTCTGCTGCTGGTGAACATCTCGTGCGGCGCGAGATTGAAGTCGCCCAGCACCACGACGTTGCGCTTCGTCTCCGCGGTAGCAGCCTCCGGCGTGATCTGGTCCTGAAGGACGCGCACCAGCCGCTTGATCTCGCGCACTTCAGCCTGTCGCTCCTGCTTATCACCGCTCGTGACGTGCACGTTCACGAGCGTGAGGTTCAGGCTCGCGCCTCGGGACGCCTCGGTGGCTTGGAAGTGCGCGACGAACGGCGCACGGAGCAGCGAGCTGTCGGCAGCTGCAGTCAGCGAGTACTTGCTGGTGACGCGCACGGTGTTGCGACGAAACATGAACGCGAAGTGCTCGGATCTCGTGCCGGTTCCCTCTGAAGACGACGACGACGAGGCGTCTCTGCCGACTGAAGCCGAGACGACAAAGTCCCAGCCAGGCAGATACGACTTGAGCTGCTTGAGCACGATAACGTCGCGCACCTCCTGTCAAATATATGCACGGGCGAACACGAGAGCCGAGAGTGTCCATCAGATCTCGACACCATAAGGACTACGCACTCCGAGGAGTGGCATCTCCACCATCCATTCTTGCTGCTGCATGGAACCTACCTGGAGAGCGACGAGGTCGAATTCGCCGATCACCTCCGCGATGCGCTGCAGCAGCGTCGCGTCCTTGCGCCTCGAGATGTTGCGGATGTTCCACGACGCCACAAGGATCGCGTCGTCTTGCACAATGCTCGCTGGCTCTTCACATCCAGCAGTCGCTGCGTTGAGGTCGCTGAACAGACTCGCGCGCACGTCGCTGTCGACTTCGCGGCAGATGTGGAGCGCGCTCCTGGTCGCGTGCTCTGTCAGGAGCTCCAGCAGATCCTCCGACTCGGTGTCGCTGCCCTCTGGTTGCTCTTCCTCACGACCAAGAGAACGGTGGTCGCAGGTGTCGGTAGTGCTGCTAGCCCGACTCGATGCGGCGGTGCTTCGCACTGGACCAACGACGACGTGCTGCTCCATCTTGTGGTACTTGGCGTCGCCGATGCCGCTGACGGTGAGCAGATCTTGTTTCCGATAGAACGGACGCGCGCTGACGATTCGCGCCGCGATCGCGGGTCCGACGCCGTGCAGCTGCTCGAGCTCGCGAGCCGACGCCGAGTTGATGTCCACCGCCACAGCTCGCGACGGCGCTGTTGCTGCTGGAGCCACTGGACGATGCCGCGGCGTGTCTGACGCCGGTGCTCCTCTCCCAGAAGCAGACGACTCCTCTTTCACCGACTTCTTGCCACCGTCTATCGCAGCGTTGCCAATGTACACCCGCGAGTCAGTGCCAGTGATCGCAGCATACCTCTTCGGGCCGATGCCTTTGACATTGCTCAGCTGCTCGAGATGAGTGAACGGCCGCGAGTGCACGATCGCCTCGGCGATTGCAGAGCCGACGCCAGGCAGACTCTTGAGCTCAGTGAGCGACGCGCTGTTGAGGTCCACCGCCATGCTGCTGCTGTTCTCTCTTCCTGAGGTGCTTACGTGTAGACAGAGAGTGATCGAGAGCGGAGTCGTCAATGAACTCGTTCTCTCGATCCTTCATGGCAGAAAGGCGCCATTTTTTCGAATCCATTCCGCTTCGTACGTTGCGCGTCTGCGCCTTTGGCAATCTGAACGAGGTGGACAGAACAAGGATGGTTTACAGCCAATGACAGGGACGAAATAGCAGTGGACGGATCTGATTGGATTCAAATTCGAGCATACACCTGACAAGTCATTTTCTTTTTCCACGAACAGAGTGATGGTCGTGCATGTAGCCATTTCTGCGCTTTCTTGAACTGCTCCTTTTGCATCCGTTACGCCTTCCGTGTAAGCTCGTAGCTGCTGCTCTCAATCCAATACAACAGCGACAGCGGTTGCATGAACCCGAGGCGTCGCAGCAGCGCAAATAGGCGCGCTTGGACGCGGCCGATTGGTTATTTCCAGCATTCCAGCTCCGTTCTTCGCGTCTCCGGTTTCCCTCAGCAACAACTCGCACCTGCTCGCGCTCGGAAGCGGCGACACCACTCTTCATTCCCCTCCACTCTCTCGGACAGGTGGTAGGGAGACTTAGAGAGTGGGAAGCAGCTTCGACACCATGTCGAACCGCAGCGCGATCTCGACAGGTCGCGACAGCACATGGGCAGCCGACGCCGAGGCGCGCGCGAGACTCACGTCCTCGCCAACGCGCTCGCAAAACGCCAGGTCTGCCGGGTCGTTCTCGTACCAGGGGACGTCCACGCCAACGTTCCCGCTGCAGGCGCTGGGCGAAGACGAGATCCGGGGCTCGCACCGAACGCGGTTCCTCTCCGAACCCGAGAAGATCCTCGCGAGCGATCCTGTCAAGACGAGGCAGTCGCATCGCGTGCTCGACTCGGCCACGACCCAGGCTGGCTGGCACGACCAGAGCATCGAGTCCGTGCTCCAGCAGCTTGACGTGGACGCGAAAGCCGGACTAGGCGACCAGGAAGCTGAGCGCCGCCGGGCTCAGTACGGCCCGAATGCGCTCGAGGGCGGCAAGCGCGCGCCGATCTGGGTCATCTTCCTGCTCCAGTTCGTGAACCTGATCATCGGACTCCTGATGCTCGCAGCCGTGGCGTCGATCGCTCTCCAGGAATACGTCGAAGGGGTCGCAATCATCGCGATCGTCACGCTCAACGCCGTCATCGCGACGATGCAAGAGAACCGCGCGGGCAACGCGCTGGACGCGCTCGCGAAGATGTCGTCGCCGCAGTGCGTCGTCGTCCGCGACAGCAAACAGGTGCAGATCGCCAGCGACGCGCTCGTGCCTGGCGACATCGTCATGCTCACGACAGGCGACATTGTCCCCGCAGACATCCGGCTGATCACCTCGTCCGACTGCAAAGTGAACGAGATGATCCTCACGGGCGAGTCCGAGGACGTGCACAAGAAGTTCGACGCCGACATGTCGAAGAGCACCAAGCTCACGGCGGACAACATGGTCTTCGCGTCCACGTCCATGGCGTGCGGCAACGCTACGGGCGTCGTGGTCGAGACCGCGATGGGCACGCGCGTCGGCTCGATCGCCGCGCTGCTCAAGGACAAGCACTCGTACGAGAGCGGCGGCAACTGCGTCTCGCGCTTCCTCGCAAAGTACCAGACCAAGATGACGCCGCTGCAGGAGGCGCTGCACCGCCTCGGCGTGTTCATGGGCTCAGCGGTGCTCGTCGTCTGCGCCGTGGTGTTCATCGTCGGCATGGTGCGCGGCAACCACGACCCGAAGAACGCCGATCGCCCCGTCTGGCTCACGATGGTCATGGTCGCCGTCTCGCTCGCTGTCAGCGCCGTGCCCGAGGGTCTCCCCATGGTGGTCACGATCTGCCTGTCGACAGGCACGGCCGAGATGGTCAAGAAAGGCGTGCTCGTGCGCAAACTCGCGGCAGTCGAGAGTCTCGGCGCAGCGTCCGTGATCTGCACGGATAAGACCGGGACGCTCACCGAGGGGAAGATGACCGCGATCAAAGCCTGGGGCGACTTCTATGAGTACGTGATCACGGGCACGGGCTTCGATCCAAACGGCGAGTTCCTGCTCAGCGGCGTCAAGCAGACCCGCGAGAACAACACGCAGCTCCACACGATGCTGCTCTCAGCGGTGCTCTGCTCCAACACGATGCTCCAGCAGGAGCAGACTGAGGACGGGCTGGTCGTCTGGTACCCCATGGGTAACGCCTCCGAGGCGCCGCTCGTCGTCGCTGCGGCGAAAATGGACATCTGGGAAGCCGACGTGAGCGACAAGTACCCGCGTGTGACCGAGATCCCGTTCAACTCGTCTCGCAAGATGATGATCACACTCAATCAGGTCGCCTCGAGCGCCAAGTTCGGCAACCTCGCACTGCCGCAAGGCACGTCCTACGTCGCGAACGTCAAAGGCGCGCCGAACTACATCCTGAAGAACTGCCAGCAGTACGTTCGCAAGAGCGGTGACATTGTCGACCTCTCGCCAAAGAACCGGGACGCCATCTTAGAAGCCGTTGACGAGCTCTCCTCGCAAGCGCTGCGCGTGCTGGCGATTGCGATCAACCCGATCACGAACCTCACGTTCGCACTCGACACGGACGACATTGACGAGAAGTTCGCTCAGCTCTGCGAGCCGCTGATCTTCGTCGGGCTCGTCGCGTCGATCGATCCGCCTCGCCACGGCGTCAAGGAGTCCATCAAGACCGCTCGCGAGGCGTCGATCCGCACCGTCATGATCACTGGCGACTACCTCAAGACCGCGATTGCGATCGCCAAGACCATCGACTTGCTGAGCGTCGGCGCAGACGTAGACGAAGAAGCCGTCGACTGCTCAGTCCTGCGTCCGCGCGGCGATGAGTACCTGACAGACCACGACATCGACGAGATCACGTCGCGCACGTCCGTGTTCGCGCGCGCCAAGCCTGAGGACAAGATTGAGATCGTCAAGTCGCTGCAGCGTCAGGGCCACGTCGCGGCGATGACGGGCGACGGCGTGAACGATGCGCCGGCGCTGAAAGAAGCCGACATCGGCGTTGCCATGGGGATCGCAGGCACCGAGGTCGCGAAAGGCGCCTCGGACATGATCTTGACCGACGACAACTTCTGCAGCATCGTCGCAGCCGTCGAAAAGGGTCGCGCGATCTACACCAACATCCAAAAGTTCGTCTGCTTCCTGCTCTCGACCAACTTTGGCGAGATCTCCATCATCTTCATCGCGATCGCCGTGGGCATGCCCAACCCGCTCGAGCCGCTGCAGATCCTCGTGCTCAACTTGTTCGCCGACGGCATGGCCGCCGTCGCTCTGTCACTTGAGAAAGGGGACCCGCGCGCGATGCTTGAGCGTCCGCGACCAAAGTCACAGCCGATCATCCACGGCCGCCTCTGGGTGCTTGTGCTCACGAACGCGTTCCTGATTGGCAGCGGCGCGCTCGTCGTGTTCTCCGCGGGACTCTACTGGAACTTCCAGAACGTGCTCATGGACGACATCCTGGGCGATGGTAAGACGGTCGACGACTACGAGAGCGTGCTCTGCTACCGCTGGCAGGGCGTGCGCGCGCACTGGAAGGTCTTCGGCAACTGCGACGCTCTCAAACCCGACGGGTCGCCGATCTTCCCCGTGCTGCCTGCAGGTGGCTTGGGGTACGAAGACGCCGACCTGTACTGCGAGACTGGCGAGTACGAGTGCCTGACCGAGGGCATCGCGCGCGCGCAGACCATGGCGTTCGTGTACATCACGACGATGGAGATGTTCCGCGCGTACACTGCGCGCAGCTTCACGAACCACGTGTTCGTCGGCTTCTTCTCGAACAAGTACATGCAGTACGCCGCGATCGGCTCGATCTCGCTCACGCTCTTCGTGACCAACACGCCCGTGGTCATGGACGAGCTCTTCGGCTTCGCGGAGATCTACTGGTTCCAGTGGCTCTTCTCCATGGTCGTGGCGTTCGTGGCCGCCACGCTCGGCGAGATGCTCAAGTTCGGCTACCGCCGCAACGACCGCGAGAAAGCGCGGTGGCAGAACATGGACGACGGCTTCGACACCGTGCTCCTCGAGATCCGCAACCTGCGCCACCACGTCGAGAAGCTCGAAGACAAGCTCGAGGTCGCGACGCACAAGCCTGCGCGGCGGCTCACGCTGCTGCACGCCGGTGGGGTCTCGCGAGAGAACAGCCGCAACGTCGCCATGTATGTCGCCACACCTCAGCAAGACAGCATGGTGTGAGTCGAGAGAGCGACAGACCGTAGACAGGGCGTGACGACGGCTCGCACACATGCCCACGCTCTCCCATCACGCAGCCTCGCTTCTCTTCTTCCTCCTGTGTGACTCTGGCGTCTCGACGAGAGAACCAACCCCCAATGCACTTCCTTCATCTGCCTTCTCTCTTGCGCTTGGCTCGACATGCCTTCTCTTGGTTGTGCTGCCAGCGTTCTCTCTTTTTCTCTCTTTCTGATCGCATTCCTGCTTTCTCGAGTGCGAAGCGGAAAGGACAGGAAAGGACGGACGCTGGACGCTGTCTTCACCGCCACCAGCTCACTCATTCTCGCTCTGGAACCGTGAACGCTGTCTGCGTGCACTTTCTCGCTGCGGACGCGCTGCATATACGCTCGCCTGTGTTCGGCTCCCATCCACCGCACAAAGCAAGAAGCAAGAAGCAGCGCGAGCAATGAAGTCAGCCTCGTTCTCGTCGTCGTCCAGCAGCTCGTCGACAGAGTCTCCGTCCATGAACTCGTCCGGCTCGTTCTCGTCGTCGCATCCAGACACGGCGCAGTCGAGCATGACTGGCGACGACGCTCAGACACAGGCGTTGTCGTTGTCGCTCAATGCACCAGCAGCAGGCACTTCTGTCCACGAAGACGGCGAGAGCGAGTCGTACGAGCGCAGTTTCTGGGCCAACATCTTCGAGGAAGGCAGCATGGTCGAGCACTTGCTCGATGGCGACGAAGCCATGGAGGAAGAGACGAAGACCAGTCCCAATGGAGCGCACGCGTCGGCACTTGATGAGGGCGAAGGCGACTCGACGCCGTCTTCGGCGCTGCTGGATCACTGGAACCAGTACGACGACAGCATGGACTGCTCGATGGCGGAGTTCTCGGCGCCGCAGGTGGCGATGGCGAGCCCGGCACCGTCCGGATCGCTCTACGCGCAGTCGCTCACGTACCAGCAGCTGATCGTCGGCTCGCCCGACCACGAAGTGTATGTTTTGCGCTCCTTGAGGGTGCTCTGGTGTTGCTCGCACTGCAACCGAGTCGCTGACCGCGTGCGCTTGAGTTGTTTGCAGCCATCGAACGTTCATGAAGCCCGGCGTCGCGTACAGCGCGCAGAACGATCAGAGACTGCAGTCTGGGGCGGCTTCGCGGAGCTTTTCGTTCGAGAAGCAGAGCGACGGCACTCCGTTCGGTGCGTTTGGCGATCTGTTTACGCTCTGCTCTGCGTCGAGATCTCGTGGACACCGCGAGCTCTGAGTCTTTGGATACTTTGACTGCGTTGATCTCGTAGCACTGTCCAAGCCGATCCTGCGCGACGACGGCATCATGCTCGTCGGAACCGAGGCCGTCGACAACCCAGCGCGCAGCACCCGCGACAAAAACCGCATCTTCGTGACGAACGTCCGCTCGCCAAACCCAGGGCAGATGGCGGCGAACATTGTCGTCGAGTCGGTGCGCCTCGCGACTCCGCTTGCTGCCTTCTCGTGAGCGATGCGGATTATACGTGTCACTAACTGCTCCTTTAATCGCGCAGGAAGTGCGCGACCTCCACTGGATGAACGCGCAGACCGCCATCGTCGCGATCGGCAAAGACATCCACTTGATTAGCATAGGAGCCGCAGGCGCGAATCGCTCATGCCATCTTCAGGGTAAGCTGGTCTCCCAGATGCCTCTTGTGGCACCGAAAGCGTGTCAAACGTTGTGTTCTGTGGTGTTGTCCAGCGGCGATCCCGAGCGTCCACTCCGATGCTGTCCGCGAGCTCGCAGTTCACGCATCCAGTTCGCATGTGCTCTCTGGCGGTACGTCGTTCAATGGTGTCGACGCTGTTTCTCCGTGTGCTCCAATCAGCCACTGCTGATAATTTCTTCTCTCTCTGTCCGCAAATGCTCAGGCTTTGACGAGACGGTGGTGCTCACGGATCTTCGTCGCGGAGGCGACCCCACTGGGTCGTCGATCGTGAGCAAATTCGATGCTCACGACGTCGTGAGTAGCCTTCGCTGGTCGCCAGACCAGTCGCAACTGAGCTGGACGACAGACGGCGGCGACTTCCAAATCGCTGACGCTCGCACCCGGTCGTCGCAGCTGCAGATCCCGCTCTACACGTTCTTAGTGCGTCTTCATGCTGTGCGCGTGCATGCGGGTATTCCGCGTGAAGCGCTACCCACTCACTTGTTGTTGTTCTTGTGGAACGTTGCAGCAAGTGGATTCCATGGGCGGGCTGTTCACGCACGAGTACTTGAACGCGCACAAGGTCGTGCTCGGCTTCGAGCACAGCTTCCTCGTCTACGTCGACACTCGGATGCCTCGGAACGCCTGCTGGTACGGAGCCTATGTCTCCTTGATCCATCTTGTTCATCGCGGCGGGATTGTTCATCGCACTGACGATGTCGACGCGCCGCTCGTGTTCTTGCTGGATCAGCTACGCTGTGACCAAGTCGCCAATGATCAAAACTGGCGAGATCCGTCGCTCGAGGTCGGACAAGTTTGCGATCTTCGGACTGGGAGGGTGCGTTCACACACGAGTTGTCACATGTTGTCGGCGACATCGCACAGCAACACGTCTCATATCAATGACAGCGCGGCGCTCACTTGCATGCGTACGTTGGTGCATTCCTCCTGACGCAGGTTCACGAACGCGGATCTGTCGCTCAACGCGAAGAGCCAGGAAGTCTTGAAGCCGTGCGTGTACCAGTGAGTCGGTTGAGTTCTGATGATGAGCGAGGACTTATTCATGACACGCTTGCTGCCGCTGCTCGTGCCTACATAGAAGACAGTACAGCCACCAATCGCCCAACATCGCGTACAAGACCAGCGGCGACTTCTCCTTCGAGAGCAACAGCGTCCTCGCCGTCTCCGACAAGCGAGTGCTGCAGCGTCTGCCACTTCAGCCATGCTGCTGGGACTCGGGATCGGTTCTAACGCTCGCTTCCTGCATACAACACGCAGCATGGGGATTGTCACGCTGTACAACAGCAGCGAGCTTATCGCAGCGTCGGATGCGGCAGCTGGCGGCGGCAGCGAGAACTGGAAGGAGGAGCGCACAGTGTGAACAGAAGGTGAGACGCAACGCAGCAAGCGACCATGTTGAAACCTGTGAGTGCTGACTGGTTGACTGGGGGAGCCTTAATGATTCTGCTGCAGTCGCGCGATCTCTTGCAGGAGCCGGCCGACGTCGTTCTGAGGCGGCGCGGTCATGAAGCTGTCGAAGTGCGACCAGGAGTAGCCATCCGTCATCATGACATCCTCCGTCGTTTCTGTGCAGTCATCACGAGCAAACAATGCATACGAGTACCGTTTAGTAAAGAATCAGCAGTGGCTAGCAGTGTGCGTGGCACCGCAGCAGCTGATATGCGCACAACCGGCAGCGAGCAGTAAGACAAACCTCCGTTGATCGCCTGGATGACGCGGCCCACGGCGTTGCTCTCGTACCACTCGAACTCCTTGCTGCGCGACTTGTTCGTGAGCCCCATGACGGTCGTGGCGACGCGCACCTTGAGATCTGGCGACTGGATCGCCTGCGCGAACTTGATGCGCGTCTCGCGCGACATCTCGACGATGCCCGCCTGGATGCGCTGCAGGATGTTCTGCACCTGGCTCGTGCACAGATACACCATCTCGATGAGGCGCAGCACCGCGAGGCACGCGTCCTGGCCCTCGTGGCGAAACTGCTCGGCCTTGTCGCTCTCGGCGCTGTCGTGCACGCGCTTCCAGAGCTGCATGGCGCAGCCGATCGCCTGCAGGATGAGGTTGTTGCGGATCTTAGTCTTGGACTTGCGCTCGCTCGAGTCGCTCTGCAGCAGCGCGAAGACGCGCGTGCGATACACCCACGTGTCTTTCTCTATGTCGCCGTAGCGCTGGCGGCACGCGAACAGATCCTGCTTAAGGCAGTAAACGTAGAACTGGATCGCGAGCAGGTTGCGGCGCCACGCCTCGTCGATCGCGTTTGCGCTCGCGTCCTGCAGCGCCGTCGCGAGCGGCTCCCACTGGTGCGGGTACAGCACGGCGCAGCTGCACGTCGAAGCCTTGTCGAACACAAACACGAGTGACGAGTAGATTGACACGGCGTCGGCGTACGCGACCGCCTCGACGCTCTGGATGCGGTCGATGAGCTCGTCGTACAGCAGGTTAGACGGGTACTCCTTGCCCAGCACCACGATGCTGCGCAGTGTCGCGATCGCCGCACCCGGATCGTTCGTGCTCAGCGACGTGACCATGTCAAACACGAGCGAGGCGTTCATGGACGAATTCACACCAGTCGACGGCGTCAGCGGCTTGAGCCCCGTGGTGCTCTCGCGCCGCGCGGCGCCGACGCTGCTGCGCCGCTTGCGGACGCGCTCGGGCGTGTGGAAGCCCACCGAGTCGCGCGCTCCTTTCTTCTTCTTCTTGCCGGCGCTCGCGCTCTTCAGACCGCCGCTGCTGGTGCCAGTGTTGGACGCATCGAAGGACGACGCGCGCTTGCCCACGACGCGCACGTCGTCGCTGTCGTCGAGCTCTTCCTTCACATCGTCGCTGTCGTAGTTGGAGGCGTCCGAGAGCGGCGCCTTCTTCGCCACGGCGACATCCTTCTCCTCCTCGTGGTCGTCTGCAGAGCAAAAGCAGTGGAAAAGGAGTCAGGAGCAGCGTGAGACGCGCGCTTGCGTGGAGACCACCGAGCGAGAGCGGCCGCGATTCTGGTGTCATCTGGTGCAGCGCATCGGTGTCTGGCTGCTGGTGTGCGTGTCAGGTGCACGAGAGGCGCAAGGGCTGTGCGGGAGCACGTACCGTCCGAGATGTAGATCACCTGGTCTGCCGCCATTGCCGCTCTCTGTTGCCACTCTGTTGCCACTCGGGTGCGCGAGTGTGCGCAGGCAAGACAACAATTCAAAATCACGAAAGCATGAGCGAAAAAATGTCCAATATTTGCCGTTATGACTGACGGTGAGAGCTTTCATTTTTTCGCCACATTTGTGAGAGCTGGATGATGGACGAAAATGTAGGAAGGATTATCACGTGCTGATAGTGCTGACGAATCGACATGTTTTCGCCTCTGCTGCAATAGTGAGGCCAGGCAAATGGCAAAGCGACCGTTCTGATCGGAAAAGTACATTTCAGAGGATCAATTCTGACAGGAGTGCGCAATTTCAGCCAATCAGCAACGCGCAAAGTGGCGCCATCGCAGTCCAGTCGACTTTTGCCGCAGCTCTGAGCTTCATCGGACACTCGCCATCGCCTGCGCGTCTGTAGCTGCTCGCTCTCTGTCGATCCGTCTACGAGGCTGCCTCACACCCAGCGCCCCATCCACCGCCACTACCTCACCACTACACACAGCAGCAGCCATGAAGGTCAAGACGATCTCGCGCGTGGAGAAGGACTTCACGCAGGAGGTGAACACGGACAAGCTCAAGGTCTTCCGCAACTACGACCCCGCGCTGCACCCGTTCGAGCGTCCGCGTGAGTACACGCGCGCGCTCAACGCCGTGAAGCTCGACCGCATGTTCGCCAAGCCGTTCATCGGCGCGCTGGATGGCCACTCGGACGGTGTGAGCGCGATCGCCACGAGCCCGAACAGCCTCGTGGCGTTCCTGAGTGGAGCGGCGGACGGCGAGATCCGCGTGTGGGACCTGCCGCGCCGCAAGTGCGTCTGGTCATGCTACGGCCACA
Organism: Globisporangium nagaii; assembly: GCA_023335995.1. Classification (NCBI taxonomy): domain Eukaryota; phylum Oomycota; class Peronosporomycetes; order Pythiales; family Pythiaceae; genus Globisporangium; species Globisporangium nagaii. The sequence continues at coordinate 22,778 of JAADWH010000132.1, forward strand.
AGGGCTTCGTGCGCGGGCTCACAGTCGCACCGGGCGGCAAGACGTTCTTCTCGTGCTCAGAGGACAAGACCGTGAAGCAGTGGTCGCTGCACGTCAAGGACACCGAGGACGAAGTGATCACGGCGCTCTCGACGTTCACATCCAAGGAGCCGTTCCTGTACGTATGCGCTTTGAGTGTTGTATTGCTGCTGTGTGGTATACGCTAACGTGCTGTCGCTGTGTATGTACGCGCAGTGGCATTGATCACCACTGGAGCAAGAACCTGTTCGCGACGTGCAGCTCGAAGGTGCAGGTGTGGGACCACCAGCGCTCGGAGCCGACGCACGAGTTCTCGTGGGGTGCAGACTCGATCACGGCGGTGAAGTTCAACCCTGCCGAGGCGTCGCTGCTCGCGTCCACGGGCTCAGACCGCACGATCACGCTCTACGACATCCGCGTGGCGTCCTCCATGCGCAAGATCGTGATGGAGATGCGCTCGAACGCGCTCGCGTGGAACCCGATGGAGCCGTTCAACTTCACAGTCGTACGTGTCCATTCTGCGTTGCCTCTGTGTGTACTGGCGGGGATGCCTGACGGATGGACGCTTATGTACACGCTGCTCTTGCGATGCACAGGCGAACGAAGACCACAACTTGTACACGTTCGACATGCGCAAGATGAAACGCGCGCTCATGGTGCACAAGGACCACGTGTCCGCAGTGTACGTCTTTGCTGTGCTGTCTATCCTAGGCGCTGTATGGCATATTTCTATCATGCAGCACTGACCGGCATGTAACATGTATGCACATGATACAGGATGGACGTGGCGTACTCGCCGACGGGCAAGGAGTTCGTCTCGGGCTCGTACGACCGCACGATCCGCATTTTCAACATCCACTCGGCCAAGAGCCGCGAAGTGTACCACACGAAGCGCATGCAGCGGTACGGCGCGAACGAGCGAGCGAGCGAGCGCACAGCGCGTTTTCGTTCCAGTCGCGGCGCTGGTCCGATCCTGTTCTTCCTCCGCATGAGCTCATCTGTCTATCGTTGCGTATGGCTGTGTCTGTTGCCTTTCCACAGAATCTTCTCGGTCAAGTTCAGCGCCGACGCGAACTTCGTGCTCTCGGGCAGTGACGATACGAACATCCGCATCTGGAAGTCCGAGGCATCCAAGAGCCTCGCGAAGGTGCGCTGCAGTTGCTGGTTGGACAAGCGCGTGAGAGAGCCACAGAGAGTGACTGACGCGTGTGCTGTGTTGTGTAGGCTGCGCCGCGAGAACGCCGCAAGCTCGAGTACCAGGACTCGCTCAAGGAGCGCTACCAGCACCTGCGCGAGATCAACCGCATTTCCAAGTACGTGCCCCTGTTCCATTTCCATTTCGGCTGGAACAGCAGCAGCAGCAGAGCGAGATGGCTGGCTGGCTGGTTATCACGAGCATCCCACTGTCTCTCCCAGTGCGTCCTGTCTGCATGCACATTGGCTGACTCATGTGTCTACCGCTCTCGCTCTTGTTGGTCGTACTGCTTTGTGGCTGCAGATTCCGCCATGTGCCCAAGGCGATCAAGAAAGCGGCGGACGCCAAGCGCGAGGCGAACGCGCGCGACAAGCACAAGATGGCCAACCGCCGCGCGCACGCCAAGCCCGGCGCTGTGCCGCACGTCAACACGCGCGAGCACGCGATCGTGCGCGAGATCGAGTAGAGAGCGGCATACGTTCGCGTACGCGCGTGCGTCGAGCTTTCTGGCGAGGATCGCCGCTGCCGCCACGCTCATGCTGCTGCGCGCCATTAGAAGCGGTGATCGCCGTTGCGCAGTTTGTATCCGAAAAAAAACTAGAAATCAGGACTGTTTTTGTTCGCGGAAGTTCTTGTTTTGGCTGTTTTGCTCGAGATTGTCCCAAATAAGCGGCTTTTTTTGGGTTTCGATGGCTTGATTTGCTTTTTGCGCTTTGCTTTTGATTGATTGGCATCGCGCAGCAACAAGCGCAGGATGTCGAGCGCTCGGTTTCAGCCTTGCAGTGCGTGCTGGTTGCCCAGCGACGAGCTTGGAGGCTGCCGAACAACGAGCTTGCTGGCTCGGCAAACGGCCTGCTTGCGTTTGCATCTCTGCCGCACGCACAGCGAGCACATGTGCACGTATGTAACGCCGCTTATCTCATATCGCTCACATGTGCTTTTCCAGACAAACAAACGTGCAAACGTGAAAACCAGCAAAAAAAGCAAACAGCGGAGAGTGTATGCCGCAGCATACAAACAGCAAGTCACCCTCGCCGCAAAGCTTCCAATCCGACTCAGCTGCGCGCGCTCGCGAACGCCAGTCGAAAGAAAGCCAACCACCAAACCCTCGCTCGAGTGTGCGGAAGTAACCCTACATGCGCGCTTGTGTGACCTGCGTCGATCGACCGACTGACCGCGCGATTCGCATATCACTCACTCACAAGCGCGCACGCCGCAGCAAGCAGCTCCCACCTCGCAATTGCTCTTCTCGCTCTCGCTCCTCCTCCGCCTCGAATCCATTCACCCTCGCGACCCTCCGCCCCAGCGCTCCCATCTTCACTTTTTCCTGGCAGGCGGCACGAAACACGGAAGAAAACGGCACAAACAAACAAAAAAATAGATACGCTTTTCAAAAAGGCAAGCAACCCACCACGCGCAAGTCCGAGCAAGCAAGCAAACAAGCGCAAGCAAACAAGCGCAAGCAAACAAGCGCAAGCAAGCAAGCACATCAGAAACGCAAGCAAGCGCACAACGCAAGCGAGCACGCGCAGCACAAGCACGCGAGCATGAGCCTCGACAGCGACAAGAGCGCGCTGGAGCTGGCCGAGTCGTCCGAGTGGTCGGCGCTGCACCGCATGGTGAGCGCTCACCCGGTGCGCGCCGAGGAGCTCGACGACTTCGGCATGATGCCGCTGCACTGGGCATGCACCGACACCCACGTGCCGCTACGCGCCGTCAAAGTCCTGCTGGACGCCTTCCCGCTCGCCGCCGTGCTCACGAACAAGGGCGGGCTCGTGCCGCTCCACATCGCGGTGAAGGCGAACGCCAAGGCCGAGGTGCTGCGCGCGCTCGTGGCCGCGCGCGACGAAGCGCTCTGCGAGGAGACGCCCGCCGGCGAGACGCCCGCGGACCTGGCGCAGGCGTGCGGGCTCGCGCAGGACAAAGTGGCGTTCCTCGCGGCCGCTGAGGCGCAGCTGCGCGCGTCGGGCAAGGCGCCGCCGCGCATGTCGGACCGCTACAAGTCGCTCATGCTGCCCATGGACCACGCCTTCGACGACGAGAACGCCGGCGCGTTTGCGAACATGGACGTGAGCGCGCGCGGTGGCCACGGCAGCCGCCGCAACAGCAGCAGCAGCAGCGGCGTCGACAGCGCGTGGGGACTCACCGGCGCGAGCATCAGCAGCAGCGTGAACCGGAGCGGCGGTGGCATGAGTAGCGTCGGGCCGCTGCGCTCGGCCGTGCCGCTGCCGCCGCGCTGGCGCCTCGACAGCCGCTGCAACATCTGCCAGGTCAAGTTCAATTACTTCAAGAACCGCCACCACTGCCGGAGCTGCGGTGAGTCGGTCTGCAGCACGCACTCGAACCGCCGCCTGCCGCTCCGGCACATCGGGCTGCAAACGCCGCAGCGCGTGTGCATCCTCTGCTACGACGAGATGCGCGAGCACGGCAAGCCGGCGTCCGCGGTCGTCAATATGTACGCGAGCAACAGCAGCAGCAGTAGCAGCAAGGAGCCGGAAGACGCCATGGCGGCGCACGGAATGGACGCGCACCGCATGCGCAAGCAGGGCGGCGGCGTTCCTCAGACGAAAGACGCGCCGGCCGTGCGCTCGCACAACAGCAGCAGCCAAAGCACCGAGCCAGCGCAGCGCGGGCCGCTGCTGCGTCCGACGCGGAGCGTGCTGTCGCTCACGGCCTCGTCGACCGTGACGTCGTCGTCGTCGCTCGAGCAGCAGCAGCGCCAGCACCACCTGCGCACAGAGAGCGTGACGCAGGCGCCATCGTCGAGCACGCAGTACTTTGACGACGAGAAGGAGCCGGCGCGGCCGCGCGCGTGGACCGAGATGGACGCGCTGGAGCAGTTCAACCAGATGCAGAGCCAGGCGCGCGAGCTGCAGGCGCACATGCTGGAGCTACAGGCGACCAAGGCGCGTCTGCAGCACGAGCTGGCGATCGGCGGCCGCGCGGCCGACCACGCGCTGCAGGAGAAGATGATCCACGAGAAGACCGTGGCCGAACTGCGCGCGCACCGGATGCTCGACATCAGCCGGCTCTCACTCGAGGACACGGACGACGAGTTCAGCAAGGTGGACGACCTGGACTCGGACGAGGAGGACGCCCGCGCGGCGCTGCTTATGGACGACGCGGCTGTGGACGCGGCGCGCACGTGCAACTACCTGGGACTCGCGCTCTTCGAGAAGCGCGAGTTCTCGAGTGCGATCCTTGAGTTCCGCAAGGCTGTGGCCGCGAACCCACGCGACGCGGACGTGTGGTACAACCTGGCGCGCGCGCTGCACGGCGCGGGCGAGTTCTGCGACGCCGAGATCGCGATCGGCCGCGCGCTGGATCTGAGCGCGCGCAGCTACTCGGCGCTGTCGCTGCTCGGCAAGATCCTGCACTCCAAGGGCGAGGATGACCGGTCCATCGAGGTGTTCCGCGAGGCGCTCGGGCTCATGGACCACGGCGACGACGACTCGGACAGCGACGACGACGTGGGCTCGGCGACAGTCGGCTGGTAGCTGCTCGTCACGGAAACCGTCTCCCTCCTGTCCGCAGCTCTGTCATGGCGTGAGAGCCAACCAATCAACCAGTCATACGAAATACGAGGTCTCCGATAACCACTGACGCCCGTCATCGTCTTCGGCCTCAGGGGAGACCACCACACAGAAAGCGATGTGTACCACTAGCCTACCACTGACCTTACTGCATGCCACGACCGAGAGAAGAGTTCGCGAGAGAGAATCGCGCACTCGAAGGAAGAGGAAGGAGGGAAGGAAGGAGTCTCGGCGCCGAGCAATATTTTAATAAACGAAGTCACCGTTCTCACGCCGCGAGTTCATCTGGAGGTTGTCTGTTTCCAGAGACGCGACTCTTGGGCGAGGAGCTCAGGTCGAAGCCCGTCAGGCAGCAGTCGACACGAGAGCCACGAGAGAGAGACACACATACACTCATCAGCTGGAGATGCTGCAGCGCGAGTTCTTCGTGCGCGAGCTCGAGCGCGAGTGGGAGCTGATCGAGAGCGAGGAGAAGAAGGTGAGGCGGCTCGTGTCGTCTGCATGGAGCTCTAGCGCGATAGTGGCGATGGAGACTCACAGCGCACGATGCGAGTTGTTGTTTCGTGACCTAGCTGGAGGACGAAAAGAAGAACGTGGTGGCCGAGTGGGTGAGCGTCGAGGATGCGCAGCGCGAATACAACAAGAAGCGAGACGCGTAACGAAATTCCTTCTCTCTCGCAGCGGAGAATGAGCGCATGTGAGCTCACGCTAACGCTCTGTGTGCCTGCAGCTTTGAGAAAGTGGCGCGCGAGCGGTTCAACTTCCTGCCCATGGACGACGTCGTGGCGTTCAACGTCGGTGGACAGGTGCGTGTGCGTTGTGTCCTTCTCGTGTGGACACTGTTGTGTTGATGCTGATCGGTGGAGGACGCACTATGTGTCCTTCTCGCTTTCCCCACATTGTAGCTCTTCAAGACGACTGTGAAGGTCTGGACGCGAGACCGCTTCTCGATCCTGGCGCAGCTCTGCACGCACAAGCCCAAGCTGCCGAAGCTCTGCGTCGAGGAGGACGCGTTCTTCTTCGACCGGGACTTCTGGATCTTCCAGTTCATCCTTGCGTTCCTGCGCGACAACGCGCTGCCGGACGCCGTCGACGTACTGCGCGAGCTCTACTGCGAGGCGAGCTTCTACCGCGTCGGGCTTCTGCGCCACGCGATCGAGTCCAAGATGATCGGCGACGACGCCATGGCGGCCAGCGTCTTTGTCGCGTCGTCGAAAGCCGCGTCATCGAAAGCCGCGTCGTCGCTGCCGACTGCGGTGCGTCCGATGTCCTCGTCGTCGTCGGTCTCTGCGGCATTGCAAAGCAAGCGAGACGGCGAGAGCGCTACCACCCGAGCGTCGTCGTCGAGTCACAAGTACAGCGAGCTGCCGGATCCGTTCGGCTTCACGTCCAAGAAGTGACACGAGAACGTGCGTGGAGTGACGCAATATAAATAGAGCTGACGCGCATCATGCTCGAGAATCAAACTCATGCCGTGCGAAGGCAGGTTCTTACCTGGAGTCTGAGCCTCGGCGTGCACGACAGGCGGCTGCCACATAGGCAGACTGTCATTGCTTGACGCTCTCTCCTGTGCTTGAAGCTCCGGCGTCGAGAGAAGCCTGCTGAGATCAGCCGCATCCGCAACATGGAAGCCACGAAGAGCAAGGTGAGCTCAGCGACGATGCGTCCTTGGTTTCAGTGGCGGATTCTTGCTGACGTGATGGCTCTTGCTGCCTTTTTCACCTACTTCACAGTACGAAGGCAGCACGGACTTTGGTCGCTACTGCGGACAAGGCGTGCTGCAGCTCGCGGACGGGAATCGATACGAGGGCGAGTTCCGGAACGGCCAGTTCCACGGCCGCGGCACGCTCTTCTTCCCCGAGGGCAAGCTCGAGGGTTCGTGGGAAAACGGCAAGGTGAGGTCGGCAGCTTCTGCCTCTCGCGAGGTGCTAGAGGGCTGCGCATGAAGCTCACCGTGCCTTCTACTTCGCTCATCCGCAGCAAGTCGACGGCACATTCACGTTCTCGGACGGACTCGAGTACGCGCCGAAGGACTGGACGTACTGCACGGGTGGCGACCGGCAGTTCTTCTCCGAGACCGTCTCGCCGCGCGGCATCCGAGCCGCAGGCGAGCTCAACTACTTTGACACGGGCATCAACCGCGTCGTGCCGCTCGGCGCCTACGACGCTGGTAACGGCATCTACACGCCGTCGACAGGACTCGTGGCTCAATACACCAACCCGAGCGAGGCACGCGAGCCCGCGGAGGATGAGAAGGAGTGGATCACGGCGAGAGCCCCGAAGGCGAGCACAAAGGACATGTCTGTCAACTGAGTTGCCAGCAGCACAAGATCCGATAGAATATTAATATCAGCACTGCTGAAGGCAGCAAACAATGCACCGAACCCAATCGCGTCGGGCTTGCTTCTCTGTTGTGGTCGTAGCTCTTGCTGACAATGGGTGCGCTCCTTGGCTGTGCGTGTGCGTGTGGTTCATAAATCAAAAGTATGCGGGGAACGCGGCATCCCCGACCCTCTCAGTGCTGCGTCCTGTTGTTCAGGAACGCGTCAAAGTCTACAGAAAGTACAGCGAGTATGGACAGTGGCTTAGCGTCTCCAATCAACACACACAACTCAACCACACGCAGCTCGTACCGTCATCCATGGACGTCAACGTGGACTGGCGCATGGGCGAACTCGTCTGCGCTGCTGCTCCGCCTTCCTGCAGACTCAAGCGGCTCATGTTCGCGCCGATGTCCGATTTTCGGCTGGCGCGCGGCGGCGAGTCGAACGAGATGAGATCCGCCGACTGCTTGCTCGACGACGACGAGCGGCTCTCTTCCAGCGCTTTGATCAGGTGATCGTTCACCTAGCTCAGCACACAGCACACAGAGCACGAACCAGTGAGCTCTTGTCATACACAACCAGACACACAGCACACGATAAACAGCACGCACTGTGAGGCACTGCTCGAGAGTCTTCTCGTCAATCTTCCCCATGATGCCGCCTTCGATGAGCGTGTTCATGCGCGGCTGGCACTGGCGCAGGAAGTCCAGCGCGTCCTCGAGCTCCTCGCCACCGCCGCCGCTCGTCCACACGTCGCGGAAGTGCGTGACCTTCTCCATCACGACCCGGAGATCCGAGTGGAGCTTCTCGATTTGCTGCTCGCGCGTGCGCTTCGAACCGTTGCCAGCATCGGCAAAGCCAGCAGCCCCGGGCGCGCCTCGCGACTCGCTGCGCACAACGCTACCGGGCGTAGCGTACGAAGCCGGAGCCGACGTAGACGACGGCGGTGGCGTGAAGATCGGCACGTCGTTCTCGATCTCGGGAAAGTCCACGCCCTGGAGCTTCAGCTGCCGGTAGATGTCCTGGAACGCCGAGAGCGACGAGCCCGCAAACGCGTCGGCCCACTGCTTGATCAGCAGCAGCGACTGGTTCTGCACGTCGAAGCCCAAGCTGCCGTCCGTGAGTGCCGCCACTTCGTTCAGGAAGCTGCGCGCGCCGATCTGCACGTGGATCGCCTTTGGACCGTTCTTCACGAGCGCTTCCACCAGGATCAGCGTTTGCATCACCGTGCGCGGCGACGCGCTCTGCAGCTTCCTCTGCAGCGCGCGCACAATGTCGTCGCCACTGCGCATGCACACGCACACACACAGCATTAGCACAGGCATCATCAAGCAGGCAGGACAAGCCAGTCAGTCGCGTGCTCGTGCGGACGCTTTCGTACACGGCGTGGTTGGCGTTCGCGATGTCGCAGACCGCCATGTTGAGCTGCCACTCGGGACCGCTGAGGTGCTCGGCCGTCGCCTTGTCGATCAGCTCTTCCGCGTGGGCCGCCGCATCTGAGCCCGCGGACGACAGCGACGAGGACTGCGAGATGTACTGCGCGATCTCGCGCTGCGCTTCCATGGCGACGCTGCTGCTGCTCCAATTGAGCTTCTCGCGCTTCTGGTTTTGGCTCTTTTCGATGGGGGCAGTTTCTGTGAGGACGCAGAATAGGGCGTTGGTGCCTACTTCTGGCTCAACATTCACTCGGATGTGAGAGGGATACCCTAAAATACTACTTCGAATAGGACAAGTGTCCTAATGAACCTGACCAAAATCAGTGACTCTTTCGCCAGTCTCGTCAAACAAACTGCCACATATCGAAGCGAAGGACGGCGAGGAAGGACGCACGGAAGGCGGTCGATCGATGGTGCTCTTCGTGCGCATGCGGCTGCTCTATGGCGCGGCCGCCATGTCGGCGGGCGTGCTCGCGTTCTCGTACCTGCAGGAGCGCGAGGAGCGCGAGGACCAGGAGCAGCTGGCGGCCGAGCGCGAGGTGCGCTCCGAGCACTTCTTCCACGCGATGGAGCAGCTGCAGCTCTCGTCGCAGCAGCGGCTCGAGATGCGCAAGTTCTGGCGCAACCTCTGCAAGAAGCACGAACGCGCCGCGCTACTGCAAGCTAGCGGCGGTGGTGGTGGTGTAGATGGAGGCGACGAGCCAGGAACTGCCAGTACCGCTGGTGGCACAAACGCGGGCGGTGCAGACGGCGACAGCGGCAGCCCTCAGGCGTCGACGCTGCCGCCAACAGCGGCGCCAGCGGTGAAGATCACGGTCGGCGACGTGCAGAAGAGTGCGCACGAGTACAAGAAGGTGTTCCCAGACATCTTCCCGGAGCAGCAGGTCCTCGAGGCGACGGAGATCGCGGCCGAGGCGACGCTGCACGCGTGGAACGGCATCGTCGAGTCCACGAGCTCGATGATCATGTCGACCGGAAAGCGCCTGAATGACATCGCGAAGGACACGAAGGGTGGCGTGGAGCTTGCGATGCACCGCACCGTGCGCAAGTACATGGAGAAAGCGCTCGACATCGTCGCAGACCGGCTGAAGAAGTCGCTTAAGGACCCGCACATGCCCAGGTACCTCAAGAGCAACATTGACATTGCGATCGAGCAGTTCATGCCGGACGTCAAGGTCGAGATCTTCCGCAAGACGCGCGCGCTCTTCCGGAAGTCGTCGTCGATGGCTGTGCTGAAGAACGGGACGGCGGCGTCGCCAGCCGCCAAGTACGAGGTGCGTCGCTATTGGCATTGTTGCCTGAATGGTTTCTGAGTGTTTGGCGCTGACTTGCGGTAATGCTCTTGTTCACGATCCGTGCAGCTCTCGGTCTTCCGCCGAGTGCGCGGCCACATCCTGTACCACCTGTTCCCGCACGACAAGTCGATCTGGATGTCGTTCAAGGACCCGTGGTGGCTCGCGTTCTCGTGTGTCGGCATCTTCCCTGTCGTCGGGCAGCTCTGGTGGCTCTTCCTCTTCCTGATCAAGGACAAGACGAACGAGCACCAGCTGTGCCAGTTCATCATCGGCTTCAAGGTCGCGCAGTTCATCACGCTGGGGATCCTGCACTCGATGCTCGGCATCGTGTCGTACGTGCGCTGCATCGTGCAGGGCTCGCTGGAGATGTGCCAGCAGGGCGGCCCGGCGCTCGAGATGTGGAACGCGTACTTCTTCATCCTGCAGATCGCGCTCGTGTGGACCGCGTTCTTCCGCCTGCCGTACACGGATCGACCGCAGGAGCCGCGGCATCCGCTCACGTACCGCAAGTCCGTGCCGTTCATCGACACGAGCAGCGCCGGCAAGAGCCAGGTCGGGCAGCGGAAAGTGTACCACGACGCGTTCGGCAACGAGCTGCACCTGAACCGCGGCGGGTACCTGATGAAGTTCTGCGGCTACGAGACAATCTCGTTCGCGATCATCGTCGTGCTCATCTGCGCCGTGCTCTGGCTGCCGTTCGAGCCGTGGCAGCGCAAGGCGCTTTTCTACTGGATCCGCACAGCTTACGGGCTCTTCTCGCTCCCGTTCGTCGCGTTCAAGATCCCGCTGCTCGCCAACGTGCTCATGCACACGCGGCGCATGGGCTATAACGAGCGCGGCGAGACCGTGCGTATGGTCGCGCTCCAGAAAGAGTACTGACGGTGAGGTGAGGGTGACTTTCTATATATTACGGAGTGTTTATGTTCATTATGTCGCGGCGCTTGGCTCTGTCTGCTTTGGCTGTGGAGGGTTATGTGTTGCTCACACCATGTCGGCACTCGCGGCGTCCGCCGTGGTGGTCGGGAGCTTGTGCGCGAAGGACGAGTGCGAGTCGTCCTTCAAGCGGTTGTTGCGGAGCAGCGCGTGCAGCGCACTGCCGACAAACCTGCAACAGCATTCGCAATACGATATACACAGACTGTGAGCACCATTTCGTCTGCACCATGCGTTGTGCCATGCAACTCGTCACCAAGAGCAGCACAGCAGAGACAGAGAGACGTACGTGGTGGAGAGCGAGAAGATAATCGTCGGCAGGATGAAGAAGATGAGGAAGAGGATCGTGACTGCTCATGAACACCACAGCACAAGACATAGCACACGAATGGTTAGCGACGACTGGCAACTCCAGTTCGCATACCACAGAGCGCGTTGGGGGGAACTGCATGGGAGACGCACAGGCGGTGGTGAAGAGCAGCACTTCCTGCTCGCCGATGCGCTTGCCGAACGCCACGACGTGGTCGAGCTCTGACGTCTTCTTCGTGAGCACGAGGTACCAGCCGCACGCCACGATGATGCACACGAGCAACTGGATGCGGTGGAAGAACAGTCTGAGGCGGCACAGAGAGTCACGCAGGTGACACGTCAGCCCGCAGCCCATTCCACGTAGCACAACATACACAGGACAATACAAGACACGCACAATAAGAAGAAGAACACGGCGGCGGTCGCGAGCAGGTAGTTGGTGAGGAAGTAGCTCGCGTTCGTCTTGAGGCGCGCGACGAGCTGGCTCTGCGGCGGCAGGTTGAACGGCTCGGCCTCACCCACGCCGATGCACGCGAAGAGCGTGCGGATGGACGCGACCGTCAGGCGCTCGCGCGCGTTCGCCACGAGCGCGATCGCCGCTGGTCCCAGGTGGAGCTGCTGCAGCGACGTCTTGAGCGCGTCGTGATGGTGGTCGTAGGTGCTGGTGCCGATGCTGGAATCGACCACGGGCGTCACGTGCTGTTGCTGCTGCGAGAGCTTGAGGTCGTGGAGCGTGCTGTTGTCCATGCTGGTGGTGGTGATGACGGGTTCGGATCTTCGAGCGCGGACGACGGACGGACCGGGCGTGTTCAGCAGTGAGCTCTTCCCGCTGTGGCTCGTGTGGCTTTCTCCGGAGCTCTTCGCGCGAAGCGAGAGGGAAGGCGGCGACGACGCGACGACGGTTGGTGTGTACCACACTTGACAGCTGGCGCAGAAACAGGACCGACGTCACAGACGCTCACGCAGATCATTTCGGACTCGCGGCGAAAAGCTCAGGTGCAGGTGTTGGCGCGATGGCTTCACACTGAGCGCGAAGCGCATAAGACGAGCAGACAAGAAGCAGTGTGTGCGTGCGTGTGTGTGGCTATGAGAGCGTATCCTGCGCGAGTGGTAAGATCTGCTTGTGCGCTGCTTGTGCGCTGCTTGTGCTGCGTGAGCCCATGATGTTGTCTGATTGGATCGTCCGGTCGCGCTTCTCTCTCTCTGTCTCAGAACGCCGGCTTCAACCAGTGAAGCCAGACGCGAGCTATCATTAGCGCCAGCAGCGAGAGCTTTTCTTGGATATGTGCCACGTGGGCAGAGAATGCGCTGCTGCTGCGAGAGAATCTCGCGATACTATTTGGATACATGGCTGGGGAGAAGCATGCAGGGCTCGATGTGATTTCGACTACTTAGTACGCCTCTTTCTTACCTGCGTCTCCGTCTCCGTCTCCGTCTCCTCACTTGCGAACTCGCTTCGTCGTCAACACACTCGCCCACACGCGCGCGCGATCGACACTCGGAGCCAGCCATTCATCCACTTGCCAGCAGGACAAAGCACTGACTGATCTGAAGCCATGGCATCGCTCGCGTCCTCCTCTCCGGCACGCTCCTTCGCGGACGACGCAGCTGCATCGCCAGACGTCTCTCCGTCGTCCACTTCTCCGCAGCGTGCTCAAGAGCAGCAGCAAAATGGCGACGATGGCGACGCGGCCGTTCTCCGAGCGGTGATCGAGAAGCTTTACGTCGCCGTTTCTCCGGAGGACAACAACCAGGAGGACGAGGAGAAAGCGCCAAAGGTGCCTGAAGCCATCGCGACTACGTCTCAGCAGCAGCAGCAGCCACAGCAGCCACAGCAGCTACCACAGCAGCAAGATCTGAGCCAGGAGCAGCGGCGCGAGACCGATCGCCTGAAGCGCGAGAACCACGCGCTCGCGCAGCAGCTCTCGGACGTGCGAGCTCAGTACGGAGGCCACATCCAGACGCTCCAGACGCAGCTGCAGCAGCAGAGCGCAGCGCACGACCGCGCGCAGCGAGCGTGGCAGCAGCACGTAAGTGAGCTTCGTGCTGCGCAGAATGCGGCGGTGGACAATGCGAGGCGCTCGCAGGCGCAGACGGCATCGCTCGAAGAGCGTCTGCACCAACTCGAAGAAGCTCCGATCAGCAACAGCAATGACAGCAACAATGACAGCAACGACGACATCAGTAGTCCGCCTCAGCAGACAGCACCTGCCGAGCCAACGCTCCGCCTGACGCACCAGCACCAGCAGCAGAGCCGCTACGCGCAGTCGCACCAGCACCACGCAGTGCAGAGATCCGTGGTCAGCAGCACCGGGGCTGCAAGAGCGAATGGCTCGAGCGTGACGTGCCACCCGCAGCACCAGCGCAGCGATGCGAGCACCGTGCGTGCCACTCGCATCGGACGAAATCGCTCGGCTCCGTCTGGTAGCGTGGCCCACGACTCGTCTTGCCAGCAGCAGCAGCAGCAACAGCAGCAGGGCTGCAACATGCCGCCGCCAGCGAACCCGTTCCAGTGGCGTGACGACGCGAGCGGCTACGAGACGCAGTACCGAGGCTACGCGTCGCCGCCGATGCCGATGCCTACACCAGCGCCAATGTCGGTGCGCTCGAGTGTGTACTACCCAGCCCAGATCTTCAACAGGTCGTCCTTCCAGCCTCCAGCGTCTTCAGTCGGATACCTTCAGCCTCCTCCTCAGCAGCAGATGCAGCAGCAGATGCAGCAGCAAATGCAGCAGCAGCAGCAGCACCAGTTCTCTTCGCCGCTGCCAACGACGCTCATCTCGATCTGCCCGATCCCAGACGAGGTTCAGACGCAAGCTGCACGACCAAGTCTCGAGAAGAAGCCGTCGAGCGGACTGCTGGCGTACTGCTCGGAGCTCATCTCGTCCACGCTCGCGCCAGTCGCCTCGGCTTCTGTTGCTCCAGCATCGACACTTTCTTCAACTGCTTCGCCGAATGCGAAAGTGACGCCTGCGTGGCAGATCTTCAACCGCAGCGGCAATGGCGAGCTGCAGCTGACCAAGCAGAGCAGTCTCGACGTCGAGCAGGGCTTCAGTCCGCCACGTTCGCACCAGATCCCGCTTGAGCAGCAGCAGCAGCAGCACGGTTACCCAGCCAACCCCAGCAGCTGCAACAACTACAGCAACAACGCACCACAGCAGTTCCAGCAGCAATACCAAGGACACGGAGGCGCTCCGACTTCGTCGCCGCCACGCGAGCAGCCCTCGAGCGTGCTGCCAACGCACTCGCCAGCGTCCTTCAGTCCATTCTGAGCCGAGTGAGTGAGCGACGCTCGCCGCCAAGCCTACGAACCCCTTTGCTTCTTGAGCAAATGATCTCTTCTCGCAAATATTAACCTTATGAAAACACGATCCATCCACCTGACTCTCTGAGATCCATCAGCACGCGGACGCGATCTTGCTCGGCTGCTCACCCAACCCGCTCTCACTCTTCATCGCCATGGCTCTCTCGCTCTGAACCTTGAGCAGATCGCTCTTCAGCGCGTTATTGGTCGGATCCAGCTCGACACTCGCCGCGTAGTCCGCCTCCGCTATTTTGCATGGACATTGAATAGAGCGTGAGAACTTGGTTCAGCCAAATGTCGACCATTTCCACAGACTTTGGATGCATCACACGCAGCTCACCTTGCTCCCACTCGCCCATGGCGCTGTATGCGGTGCCGCGGCGCGCGAGCGTCTTGAGCACCCATGCGCGGCGCTTGAGCGAGCCCGGTGCTGGACCTACAGAGAAGAACGCGAGTCCATGGCGCTCGCCTTCACTCTCTCCGGCGTCGCCTCGCTGAAGTAGCTCGAGAGCGCGCGTGCAGTCCTGAACGCACTTGGCAAACGCGTTCTGCATAAGAAAACACGCCGCGCGGTTCGAGAGACATGCGATCGAGAGCGGGTTGAGCCGCAGTGAGTCCGAGTAGTGGTCCACCGCCTGCTTGAGGTCGCCGGGCTTGCCGCCTCGGAAGCACGCGTCGCCGGCGTCCTTGAGCTCCTGCGCTTTCTCAATCGCCACAAGCTGCAGGAAGTCGTCCTGCAGCGTCGGGTTCTGGTTGTCCATCGAGAGCGCGACGCCGTAGTCCGCCTTCGCTTGCGTGTACTTGCTCACGCGGCAGTACGCCGTGCCGCGGCGCACAAAGAGCTTGAGCTTGAGTCGGTAGTGCACGAGCATGCTGCTGCCACCGCCTTCAGCGCCAGGATTGCCGTTCGACTCGCGCGTGTCCGGGATGTACGAGAGCGCTTGCGAGCAGTCAGCGATGCATTCCTAGCAGAGCGTTTCGCAGAGAAGGTTCAATACACCTGCACGATATGTAAGCACACCCAGCGATAAACACGCTACCTCAAAGTCCGCGAGCTGGAGGTGCGTCGCCGCGCGGTTCGAGAGACACGTGATCTTCAGATCGCTCTGCTCCGGTGCGAGCGAGATCGCCTCGCTGTAGGCGTTCGCAGCGCTGTGGTAGTCCTTCGAGCGGTAGAAGTCGTCGCCCTTCGCTTTCAGCCACATCGCTGCATGGTTGCAAACACACACAGCATACGTAAGTTCAATCACCAATCCCAAAACGAACCACAGCACAGACACATACGATCGCTCTCGCTGATGTCGTAGGCGCCGGCGCCGCGCAGCCCTTTGTGCTTGTTCAGGTGCTTGCGATTCTTCAGCAGCCAGTCCTCCTCCTCCGCGGCCTTGGACTCGCGAGACGGCGTGGGGAACGCGCGGTGCGTGAACTGGATCTCGGACTGGAGCGCTTCGCGCGGCGCTCGGATCGTTTTCGCAGCCGCTGCTTGGATCCTCTTCACCACCACTGGGATCTTTGGTTGCGCCACAGGTGTTGCCTTCAGCGCGCCATGCTTGGTCTCATCGTCGTCGTCACTGGGCTCTTGCGGCTCGCTATCAGCTGCTTCGTCATCGCCATCACCACCGTTGTCTCCAGGCTCCGATGCTTTTCTTGGTGGCAGTGTCACTGGGAGATCAAAGCTCCCGTCCTCTGAGAGCTCCAGCACCACTGGCGGCTCTGCGGCTCTCAGTTTGTCAGCCTTCGCACCCTCCAGATCGTCCGCAAACGACACTCTCTTCTTCGGCTTTGCTGCTTTCTTCACGGCACTCGGGGCTCCTTCGTGCTTCTCCTCAACTGCACTGGAGGTACTAACACCAGCACCAGCAGCAGCAGCGAACTGGCGCTTCATCTCCTCAGCCTCCTCTGTCTTCCTCATCTGTAGCTCGCGGAAGGACTCGTACAGCGCCTGCTCCTCGCGCTGCTTCTCCTCGGCCTTGAGATCTGCCAGGATCTGGCGGTTCGCGTCGTCCACCGCCATCTGCGCGCGCAGCGTCTGCTTCTCCTCCGCGTGCCTCTTCTCCTTGCGCTTGTCCGCGAGGGCGGCTTCGAACTGCACTTTGCGATCCATCGACGCCTGCCGACGCT
Organism: Globisporangium nagaii; assembly: GCA_023335995.1. NCBI lineage: Eukaryota > Oomycota > Peronosporomycetes > Pythiales > Pythiaceae > Globisporangium > Globisporangium nagaii. The sequence goes on from JAADWH010000132.1 coordinate 39,246, forward strand.
CTCGGAGCGCAGCTTTCGAGTCTTCGCAGCTCAGCGCTGGCCACAGCTGGGACTCGCGCTTCTGCAGCGTGATGCGCAGCTGGCCGTCGCGCGCCTTCACGACCGCAGACGCCTCGTCCACGAGCGCAAAAAGATCCAGCAGCAGCACGTACGGCGCCGAGTTGATCTTCAGCACCAGGTCGCTCACTGTCGTAGCAACACGCACGCACGGTTAGGCATCGCATCCAGTGGTTACCATGACCAAAGGCGTCGCGAGCAGCAGCAGCAGCAGTGGGACAGCAAGCATCGCACGCACGCACCGTAGATGTCGGCGTTCCTGAGCGCGCCGCCGGGGAGCGCGACCGCCAGCGCGAGGCTCGCGGCGTCCTGTTCCCACGTGAAGCGCGGCGTGAGCGGCATCTCTCTCTCTCTCTCTCTCGTGAAGCGAGGCGGTGGCTGGCGTTGGCGGAGCAAGTGAACTTGTGATGCCTCCTCGATCTTTGGCTGCTCGCGAGCCTGTTTGAGCGTGACCTTTCGCAATCGGCGATCGGAATCCGGAAACTCCAGTTTCAGAAAGTTTTGCCGCCTGTCGAGTCCAGCCCCCAGTTCTCAATTGGAATCCTCCTGGAAAGAAGGCATGCCGACGCAAGCGCGACGCTACATCACCGAGGACACGGTTCGGAAGACCGTGCTGGCCCTGGACACTTCATCGACAAAACTCCCGCTCTCGGCGTGTGCCCGACACTTTCACGTGGGCGAGCAAGCGCTCTGGAAACACGTGAAGGCGTATCGCGAGAGATCGCTTCTCGTCAGGTATATTTGAAGAGAAGTGAAAGAAGATTGAATACGCAGACACCAAAGAGAACGGCATTGATACTGATGGCCGAACTCGGACAACCCGGTTTTCAGACGTGAGCTCTTGCACACTTACGCACAGGCTTTTGCTGAAGCCCTGTTTACGGAAACGCGCTGATCGATCGATCCGCGACCGAGACGCGCGTGCAGAAAGCCGCATTCCAAAGACCAGGTTGCCTTCCGAAGTTGTGATCACCGCCACCGTATTCACGACCGAGGCGCTGATTACAAGCCTCTCAATCGGTCAACGCCGCTGGGATCACGGCTGAGGCGCTCGCAGGGAGTCCGAGGACCTGAAGGCGTCCTCAGTCTCTGGAGAGGAAAGGCTGAGCGAGATGGTTTCTGAGCCCAGGCTCGATCGATCGACGTTCTCTTGACTCTCGGTTTGAGAGAACGACCAAAACGCCAAGAAACGCCTGCTGAGACATGTGAAACTGCCAGTCAAATCTATCGAGGCAATCAAAGCAGCGATTGCTTCGTTTTTGCGCGGTCTTTTCGAAATGCGAATCCTCGAGCGCGGATGGATGCGCTCGGTCTTCTCGTGCGCGTGCATGCCGTCGCCGCCACCGCCACCCACCACCACACGCACTCATTCCCAGACTTGCGCGGCGCGACTGAAGCACTCAGCGGCGCGACCCGAGCGAGGCAGTAGCAATGGCACCGTCCCTCGCGCGCGTTGGTCTCCTGCGGCGGCTCGGCGTCTTCGTGGCGCTTTTCATGCTGACCGTCGCCGCGGCTGTCAGCGCCGCCCAAGAAGTGGGCGAAGGGATCGTTGTGGACGCGGACGCCGGGCTTACGGTCAAGCAGCTCATCCAGAAGCGCGGCTACGAGGTCGAAGAGCACAGCGTCACCACTGCCGACCGCTACATCCTCACGATGTACCGCATTCCAAAGTCGTTCGACGAGACGCAGCGGAACGCTAGCGCCGCGCCGAACAAGCCTGCAGTCTACCTCATCCACGGTCTGCTCGACAGCAGCTACACGTACGTGCTCAACTTCCGCACGCAGAGCCTCGCGTACCTGCTCGCAGACGCTGGCTACGACGTCTGGCTCGGCAACAACCGCGGCACGACCTGGTCTCGCGGCCACTTGGACTACACCACCAAGGACGCCAAGTTCTGGGACTTCTCCTGGGAAGACATGGCCAAGTACGACCTCCCAGCGATGATCAACTACGTGCTGAACGTCTCGAAGCGACCAACTTTGAGCTACGTCGGCCACTCGGAGGGAACGATGCAGGCGTTCGCGGGCTTCTCGCTCAACCAGGAGATCGCGCAGCGCGTGACGTACTTCGGAGCGCTGGCGCCAGTCGCGTACGTCGGAGACGCTACGTCGCCCGTGTTCGTCGCGCTCGCGAAGACGTATCTGGACAAGCTCTTTGAGCTGCTCGGACTCGAGGAGTTCTTCGGCAAGACGCCGATCCTGCAGGACATCATCGGCCGCTTCGGCTGCGCGTTCGTGGACGTGGCGTGCGACAGCATCATCAACGCGCTCACGGGTCCGTCGAAGAATGTCAATGACACGCGCATCCACGTGTACATCTCGCAGACGCCAGCGGGTACGTCGGTGAAGAACATGGCGCACTTTGCGCAGGGCATCCGCGACAACACGTTCCGGCAGTACGACTACGGCTGCAAGTGCTCGCCGCTGTTCCCGATCGCGTTGTGTCCCAAGGCGATCTGCAAGAACAAGGCAGTCTACGGGAGCTTCGAACCGCCGGCTTTCGATCTGAGCAAGATGAAGTACCCTCGCACAGCGTTCTTCACAGGCGCGCAGGACTGGCTCGCGACGCCGAAGGACATCGCAAAGCTGCGCGCGCGGCTGCCGGCCGGCACGATCATCGCGGACACGAGCGTGCCGTTCAACCACTTGGACTTCACGTGGGCGTTCAACGCTGCGGACAAGATCTACCACGATCTGATCGCGCAGATCAAGCTGTTTGAGGGCCGAGGCTACTGAGCGATTTTGGAATGAGAGAGAAGGATAATTTTGGTCACTGCACGCTTGTTCTCAAGTGAGTTCGCTCGACAAGCCCCGCTTCGGGAAGCTCGAAGAAAGGTTGTGCTGAATGCTGATAAGCGAGCGCATCAGTGCAGTTCGCCCCACCTCTGCCGCGGAGGTGTTGAGTCCTTTTGGCCAGGCTTCGCGAAGAAGCTGGAGTTCGTGGGGCTGTTGTGTTATTTTGCTGACTGTGAAGGTTGGTTCGCGAACGCGAACGAAATCTCGTGAGCGCCTCGGATTGCAGAGTCTGCGCGCCGAGAGGCGTACTGCGTAGAGGCACTGCCTCGCAGCTCAATGTCTCAGATGTTCAAGGGCTGGCTGGTTTCCGGTGCGCTGCCTCGCTCACAGCACCAAGATGACTGAATGGAGCTGCTGGAGTAGGCGCAGCGTACTCTGAGACCTCTCGCAAAACCCCTGAGTCAGTTCTGCAACCGACACGCAGACACGGCTGGAGCGTCATGCCTCGCGTTTGAAGTGCGCGCGCTTGGGCATCAGAAGAAGCATCAGCAGCGTTCGTTTGCTTGTTTGATCCCTGAGTGGTGGTCACGGACTCGAGTTGCAGTTCGTAGCTCCTTCGGGTTTTATGTCCACTTGTCCCCAATCTTTAGCTTCATCGACACCATCTCCCTCCACGAGAGGCGATTGCGGCTGACAAGAGTCCCGAGCTGTCCCGGTGCATGCCGGCGCCGAGATGAGCGCAGCCACGCGGATGGACAACGCGCTTGTGCCAACCGTTCTGCACCGAAGGACACGAGCTCAGGATGATCGCTCGGCTCATCCAACTCTCGCCCCACAACGCATCCAAAGCTGTTGTCCAGGAGAGCTCAGAAGAGCTCCCAGCGACTGACGCGACTTGATTCCCAGTCCTCAGTTTGCTTGTCATTCTCCGATTCGCACTGCCAGCCTCACTCGACCCAAACCCAGCAAGCAAGCAAGCAAACCAGCCCACCATGAAGCTCCACGTGCTCGCGCTGCTGCTGCTGAGCCTCTTCTTCGCCGTCGCTGCCGCCACGCAAGAAGAGCAATCTGCCACCGCGATCGACGTCGACGCCGGCCTCAACATCAAGGAGCTCGTGCAGCGCCGCG
>JAADWH010000133.1:0-43009 GCA_023335995.1 Globisporangium nagaii
TCGGGCAACAACTGGGACGCCGCCTGCCGCGCCAAGGACGCCTGGATCAACGGCCAGTACTTCGCCACGCCGTGGAAGTGCACGGAGGCAACCTTTGCGCAGTACGGCGAGTGGCTCGTGAAGGACTCGCGCTGCCCATAGGCGCTGCGCCACCACCGGAGCATATCTGCGATCGCTGCACTGCCAGTCACTTCAAGCGTCCACTGATATGACTTCGTCGCTGTGTCAGTCGGAGACGATCGTCTGCATTCCATCCGTTTTGAGATCCTGCAACAGATCAACAGGATGAATCTTTTTGTGAGCCTTGACATCTGCGTTCTTTTGCGTCTCGTTGTTGGCCATGGCGCGTGGTGTCTGGATCACCTGCGATGTCATTGCTCGTCTGCTGGTAATGGGATGAAGGACCATCAACAACGAACGGAAGGAAACACTCACTCACATGCGTGTGCGGACGAATGCCACAAGATACATTAATGTGCCTCTATCGCTTCTTCGCTCTCTCGCTGCTGGTGCGCTCTCACTGGGATCTTCTGGTACATACACAGTAGACCCACTGCAATAATCTACGTTCTGGGACGGCATCTCTCGTGGTAGCACGCTGCAACGCGGGTGCTCCAGCAGATGTGCTCTCTAGTCTTGTTGCTCGACCGACACCGCTGCGTTCTTTCGCTCTCTCTCTGATAGCGAAGAAGAGGTATGTTACATGCCGCATTTAGACCGTCGACTTCTTCTTCGGAGGGCCGCGCGGCAGCTTGACGCCGAGCGCGCGCTCCAGCTTCGCGATGATCGCGCCGTTCGGGATCGCCTTGCCCGACTCGTACTCGGCGATCACCTGCGGCTTCTCGTTAATCGCCGTGCCGAGCGCCTTCTGGTTCATTTTCTTGTCCGTGCGCGCCTTGATCAGGGCCTGGGACAAGCTGCGGTCCACGACGTTGTGCTTGAACGTCTCCGTGTCTTCCTCCAGCTTGCGCATGTTCACGTTCACCGCTGAGTGCGAGCTCTTGTTCGTGCCAGCCATGTCTACACGCATCACCATCAACCAGTCAGCAAAATCCAACCCATAAACGCGTCCCAAACACAGACAAAGAAAACAAACAGCACTCACGCTTGGCTTCCGCGACGACGTTGCCCTGGCGACGCGCCTGGTTGAGCTGCTGCGCCTTGGCGGCACCCGTGGCCGGACCCTTGCTTCCCCAGCCGGCCGACTCCCAGTCTTGTCCCTGAACGAAGCTCATCGTGCTGTGGTGTGTGGTGTGTGGTGGTGTGGTGGTGTGGAGGTGTCGTGTGGAGCTGCTTGTGCTTGCTGCTCGCGGGGCTCTTTCGAAAGTGGTTTCAGGGAAAAAGCGGTGACCAGAAGCCTCACCGCGACCATCACTCTCGCGCTTCCAGAACATTCACCCACACACGAAAATCTTGTTTTCTCTCCGCTTTCTTCCTGCGACACTCGTGCAACATCGCATAGCGTCACTCACCCGGGGGTGTATCCAGCCCGGCTCGCACTTAAGCGCGCCACTCGTGTCTGCTGCTCGCGTCGAGCCAACAATCGGGCTCGAGAGGCAAGGCAAAGCAAGGCAAACAGCAGGGAAAGCAGAGCCAAGCGCGACAACACGCAGGAAGCATGGTGAAAGCGGCCGGCCCCGACCTCAAGCGCTACATGGACAAGCGCCTGAGCCTCAAACTCAACGGCAACCGCAAGGTCACGGGTGTGCTGCGCGGCTTCGACCAGTTCATGAATGTCACGCTCGACGAGACCGTGGAGGAGGTGTCCGCGACCGAGTCCAACCGCATCGGCATGGTGGTGCGTCTATTCGCTCTGCGTTTATTCATTTGCTTGGCTGGGGGAAAGAAGAGCAAGAGCACGTGGGGGGATATGCATGCGCTAACTCCACGGCTGCGTGTATGATTTATGTCTTCGCTTTCTGTCCTGCTGCAGGTTATTCGTGGAAACAGTATCGTGCAGTTCGAGTGCTTAGACCGCCTGTAAATGGCAAGGCAGCAGCGCAGGATCCACGATCGACGCGCTGCAGGCAGGATCCGCACTGGCTCCAGCTCTACGACCGCAAGTGTGACGGCAGCAAGCAGCCTTCACTTCAGCAGACAGTGATGCGTGCGGACGGAGGCTGTGAGTGAGAACGATGCCTTCTACCTCAAGGTAGAGATGACGAGAGAGAGAATAAAGTTATTTTTCGGAATACCTCCACGCTGCACCAACATCTCGTGCATGAGGTCTCAAAGGCGCTCGACTAAAGCGAACTACGCGAGTGTACGGAGCTCTCGGCACCCCTTATCGGCCCCAGCAATCGAGAGCACGATAGCAATTGTCCCAAAGATCTCGTGCAGTTCTCTCTCGCTCGATGAACACCGTTCAAACAAGATGCCAAGCGTGATGTCAGCTGCCATCCGCAACAGCCAAATCAAGCGTGTTGTGAACACCAAGTCGACAACATGCACCTCCTCCTGAATCATGCTTGGGTCAGCACCACCTCGCAAGGCGAGTACACGAACCGAGAAACAAATGACTGGACGGCGTCGCGTGCAAATGTGCATAGTTCCCTTCTTTCTTTTGCTTTTTCTTGATTTTTCTTGTCCCCATGAGAATTACAATGATAATCTACGATATAATAACCTAGAAGCGGCCACCGCGGCCTCCACCTCGGCCACCACCGCGGCCGCCGAAGCCACCGCCGCGACCGCCGAAGCCGCCGCCGCGACCACCGCCGCCGCGACCGCCGCCAAAGCCGCGACCGCCTGGAGCGCCGCCGCGACCGCCGAAGCCGCCACGGCCGCCGCCACGGCCGCCACCGCGACCACCGCCACGGCCACCGGCCGCACCAGCCGGCTTCTTTGGCTGCTCCGTGAATCTGCTCAGCGGTAACAGCTTGTCCGGGCTGATGAACACCTTGTCGCCCTGCTTGAACGCGGTCGCAGAGACGCCCGTATCCGGCTTGACAGTGAACATCACTTCGTTGATGTTGCCCAGGATCTCGTCCACCTTGCCGATGCGGGTCTTGTTTTCCAGGAACGCGCCGGCGTTGAAGTACGGCACCTTGTCGTTCGTGCTCTTGTAGACCATCTCGTTCTCGCACGCGTGCATGAACGAACCGAGTTCTGCAGTCGATCCACGGCACAGAAGCACATACATATACCAGTCAGTCATGTGCGGTCCACGATGCGTCAGCAGCCCAGGCAACACAGAGCAAAACAAGCAAGCACGCGGCGCGCGCGACTCGCGACGATGACACACACGTACCAACAACAAACGCTGGTGGGCCTTCTGGCTCACGGTTGAAGCCGCCGCGGCCGCCGAAGCCGCCGCCACGACCGCCGCCGCCACGGCCGCCGAAGCCGCCTCCACGGCCGCCGCCGCCACGGCCTCCTCCGAAGCTTCCTCCACGTCCGCCACGTCCACGTGCCGACATTGCTTGCTGGTTCAGTTGGTAATAACGCGGCGCCACGAGCTCCGTCGTTGGTGCCAATGGAGCTGCTGCTGCAGGCGCAACCAGTCCATGCCGCCCAACCAATCAAAACCCGGCAGGCGAGCCAAAACAACAAGAGCGCTTCGTAAAAAGTCGCTTCGAGCAAAAGCGGAGAGGCGTAATTATGCGTCTCGCGCTGTAAATACACTGGACGCTTACAAACGGGAGGACACCGTTTCTAACCTGCATTCTATCTCTATCCGCTCGCATTCACTTTCGTCTCCAGCGTGTGTCTGTAACCGCATTGTCGCTATAGCGAGGCTTAATCTGCCTCATCGTAAGAATATCTGTCAGGATACTGCTCCCTTGGTGCAAAAGCGAGGGCGCTAGAAGCGGAGATGCGCCGCGGTCATTCACGAACTCGCCGTGAATGCGAAGCAGCAGCGAAAAGTGCTGGCGACCTGGCGATGATGGCGATCCCGAATCGCGCTGACTTGCTTGCTGTTCACTTGCCCTCTGGGACTGTGCGCTGGTGCTTCAGGATATGGGACGTGTGACAAGCAGCACGACGGCCAGCAAGTGCAACCTCCGCGCTGCCGCCAGCCCGCAGCGCTCGCTCACTCCGCAATTTGCTGCCGCCTGCGCAAGTTGCCGCCGCCGCCAGTCCCCAGCTCCAGTCCCAGTCGCCCCAGCCTCGCTCGCTCCTCGCCACGATGCCGCGCATTGAGACCGAGATCCGCCTGGACTTCAAGGACGTGCTCATCCGCCCGAAGCGCAGCACGCTCAAGAGCCGCTCGCAAGTGGACGTCTCGCGCAAGTTCACGTTCCGCAACTCCAAGCAGGAATGGCACGGCGTGGTACGTGATCTCTCTCTTTTTAACTCTTTATCTCTCTATGTGTGTGAGAGTGTGTGAGAGTGTGTACCGTCATGCTAACTCTCTCTCTCTCTCTCTCTCTGTTTCTGCTTCTGATTATCACAGCCTGTGATCGCCGCCAACATGGACACGGTCGGCACGTTCGAAGTCGCGGCGGAGCTCGCCAAGCTCCAGTTCATCACGTGCGTGCACAAGCACTACACGCCGGCAGAGTGGGAGGCGTTCGCAATTGCGCACTCGGACGCGCTGCCGACCGTCGCCGTGAGCGCCGGCTCGAGCGCGACGGACATTGAGAAGATCACGGTGATCCTCAAGGCGCACCCGAAGATCCGCTTCATCTGCCTGGACGTTGCGAACGGCTACTCGGAGTTCTTCGTCCAAGCTGTGAAGGACGTGCGCAAGGCGTTCCCGACGCACACGATCATCGCCGGCAACGTCGTCACGGGCGAAATGGTCGAAGAGCTCCTGCTCTCCGGCGCCGACATCATCAAGGTCGGCATCGGCCCGGGCTCGGTCTGCACCACGCGCAAGCAGACTGGCGTCGGCTACCCGCAGCTCTCGGCGGTGCTCGAGTGCGCGGACGCCGCGCACGGTCTCAATGGCCACGTCATCTCGGACGGCGGGTGCACGTGCCCGGGCGACGTCTCGAAGGCGTTTGGCGCCGGCGCGGACTTTGTCATGCTCGGCGGCATGCTCGCGGGCCACGACGAGAGCGGCGGCGACAAGATCGAGATCAACGGGAAGTTCTTCAAGAAGTTCTACGGCATGAGTTCGTCGGAAGCCATGAACAAGCACGCCGGCGGCGTCGCCGAATACCGCGCGAGCGAGGGCAAGAGCGTAACAGTGCCATACCGCGGCCCTGTCACCGGCACTGCGAAGGAGATCCTCGGCGGCGTGCGCTCGACGTGCACGTACGTTGGCGCGAGCGAGCTGCGCGAGCTGAGCAAGCGCACGACGTTCATCCGCGTCTCGCAGCAGCTCAACGAGGTCTTCGGCCGCGCGCCGAACGAGATGGAGCAGAACAACGGGCAGACCAAGAAGCAGAAGCCATAAGCCTCGGCAATCTGCTGCTGAAGCACCATCACGACACGCCGTCAAGGCAAGCCCCGCTGATGGATGTGTGACCATCCGTTGCAGCCACCACCCCCAGATAGAACGCGAAACGAAGTAGATCGTCCGTGTATTTTCCAAACACCCCAACACACGAAATACAGGTGAGACTCCATGATTTCAACCAACCCGTCGTCGACTCTCTCTCTCTCTCTCTCTCTGTCGAATGGATGGCTTGCCTCATGCAATGTCTGCATTATCAAGCGATCCTTTGTTGCTTTTTGCACTGAGCGAGCTGCTCGTGTCTGCGACTCGCGCATGCACCGCACTGAGCGCCACTTGCACCGCGACCGCAGGCGGCACTGCGTGGTAGAGAAGCTCGCACGCGACAGCGCACATCCACACCACGGACGCGAGCAAACCTAGTGCGCCAACGAGACACAGCGTCGCATTGTTCGCGACAACGCCGCATACTGAGAGCGTGAGAGACGTCGCTGTGAGCGACACAGAGCAGCACACTTTGCAGCGCGTCGAGCGCAGTCGCGATATATGTGCATCGCGCGGCAGCAGCCAGGAGCAGCAGCGCCACTCCGACAGGCGCACTGCTGCGTACGACGACTTGGGGACGCCTCGCCTGTGTCTCTGATGGCGATGGCGGTAGCAGAACAGCGAGCTCCTGTCGCCGCATTCGTTCGACAGCTCGGCTGTCCGCGTGCACGGCGCTCCGTTCGCGGTCACGCCATGACACCGCATGAGCGTTTCGTGATTCTGACTGGTGGGCGACTGTGCCAACAGCGAGAGGAAATCCATCTCTGCGTCGTATTGCTGTGACTCGCTCAGCTCGGCACCTCCATCATCGCCTGCATCCCCGTCGACATCATAGAGCCACGGCGCTTCGTGACCCATTTTCCTTTGCGAGATCGCCTTCAAGTTGTATCTGTTCCCTTTTCAGCGAATCAGACTGAGCAGAGCACACTTTCATCCAATCATCCTTCATTTCTGTGCTCTATTTCTACAGTCTCTATCGTTTCTAACGAGAGCCAATCAGCCCGAAAAAAGATCCCCCTCGTCCTTTTTGTATGGCAAATTCCTACTTGAACCGAGAAGCAGACGACGAAGCACGCCACGCGACGACGACGACGACGATGGCGGCAGCAAAGTTCCGAGACCTCTCGGACGCGTTCAGCCGCTCGGAGTGCTACTGCCTCAACGAGAACCCGAACCACCCGTTCGGCAACCTCTTCATCGGCGACGGCACGCTCACGCTCAAGTCGGACGCGGACGGTACGCGCGCTGCCGTCTTGCGCTTACCTTTCTCTTGGTGCTCGCTGTGGGTTCGTGCTGACGCTCCTGCTGTGCGTATGCTGAGTAGAGCAACTGATCCTGCACATCGAATTCCAGGACGCCGTGAAGATCCACTCGATCAACATCGTCGCTCCTGTCGGAGGTATGCGCTCTCCTCGCTCGCTCGCATATCGAAGAGTGTGCTGCATGATAGAGAGAGAGAGAGAAAGAGAGAGTGAGAGAGACTGACTGTAGATCGGGTGTATGCATGCGATAGAAACTGCGCCGCGAGTAGTGAAGCTGTTTGCGAACCGCACGAGCCTCGGGTTCTCGGACGCCGGCGACATTGAGCCGACGCAGACAATAGAGCTGAGCGACGAGGATCTGGAGCCGAGCAAGGAGATCGAGCTGCGCTTCGTCAAGTTCCAGCGTGTCAAGAGCGTCACGGTGCGTCCTCGTCTTTTCGCATGGAGCTCTTGTGTGACGGTTGCATGCTAGTGCATGCTGTCTATTGTGTTCGCGATGCTAATTGGATGGCGTGGTTGTGCTCTTGCTGTGCAGCTCTTCGTGGAGGAGAACAACGGCGCAGAGGAGACCGTCATCTCGGGCTTGAAGTTCATCGGTTCGTCCGCCAGGCACACTCTTTTCCTTATGACTGAGTGGGTGACGATCTCTAACACTTGTGCTCTACCGAATGCTATGGCAGGCGAGCGAATCGCCGGCACGAACATGAACGAGCTGAAAAAGGTCAGCGACGAATAAGGCGCCAAACGGAAGCTGCAGACTGCTTTTTCCAGTCGAGCACAGCGGCCGCAAAGACGTCCATGCTCCGAGACTTACGCCTCGCACCACATACGCGAAAGAAATCCCTCAGCAGTCCTGCTGTCGTGCGCTTATATTTTACAATCGTGTTTCGCGTTCCATGCGCTCCAGCCATTTCGTCGCCAGCCGACCAGCCATGTCAAAAATTCCCATGCCCCTCACCCGTGCTCGTTCTACACGTCGAAGCGGTCGTTCGGCAGCACTTTGCTTTTGTTGCCGCCGTAGGTGAGGTGGAAAGGCTTCTTCGGCGCCTTCTCGAGCGTCGTGAGCCTCGGCAGCAGATCCTCTTTGCTACGTGGCACGCCTCGCTTCTTGTACGGGTTGTTCCAGTCGTCCAGGTAGTCGAGTCCGGCGTTGATCCCGGGCTCGTTCAGCTTCTTCGCTTCGTCGCGCGCCGCGTTGTGCACTGTCTGGAAATCCGTGGCGCTCAGCCGGCGCAGCTTGTGGTACTTCTTCTGCGTGCGCACTTCCTTCAGGTCCGCGCCGTACGCTGAGCTCGCCTGGATCGTGGCTTTGTTCGACGGCGGGTACGGCTTGAGCGCCTTCGCGGGCTTCATGGTCGCCAGCTGGTTGGCTACGAGCGTCCGCGTGTTCTCGCGAATGTGGTGCTCAACAGGCACGCCAAAGGACGTCGCTGGCCCGGACGGCTGCATCGGCGCGTTATACACGCCCGATATCGCGCGCGTGCTCACGAGGTGGTGCAAGTTCTGCGTCACTTCCACGAGCTCTCGCTGCGCGGCGTCTTCGACCGCGCGCTGCTCGTCCAGCTGCTGCTGTCGGAGGTTCTCGGCCAGGCGCCGCCGCATCTCCTCGCCCTTCGTCGCGATCTCGGTCACGTACGCCTTGCGGATCCGGAAGTCGAGCTTCGTGCGGCGACTGTGCATGCCGCGCAGCGACTTTTGGATCACGACGGCGTAGTAGTGCCGAGTGCACTCGCGCTTGAGCGATCGGTCCTGCTCGCGGAGGCGGCGACATCGCCGGCGCGCCAAGTGCCCTCTGTACACGCGCGAGATCACGATCTCTGCGTCTCTGTTGTGGGTGGGGATCAGCACAGCAGCCCAGAAGCCACGCAATTCTTGCGTTAGCGATGCACTGCTCGTCAGACGCGCGTGCAATAAGCCGGTGAACGCACCTCTTCGCTGTGATCGTCGCGCGCACGAGCTGGCCGCGGAAGAGCCGCTGGATGTCGATCGCGGCGCGCCGCTCGCGCGCTTCGTTCGCCTTCGCATCGCTACAGCCACCACATCCACGCACACAGTGTCATATCACCACGCCACAACGTCATCGGGTCTGCGCCATGTGCTCATCCGTACTCTAGCAGTTGCTGCAGCAGCGTCAGCGTCGACAGCCGATTCGTCCAGCAGTCGTGGAACAGCGCCATTGCTTTCGCTGCACTCGCTCACGCGCTGCACTCGCTCACGCGCTGACTCGTCCTCGCTCGATGCAGCAGCAACAGCAGCAGCAACAGCAGCAGCAGCAGAGGAGCGTTAACGTGGGGGGAAGCAGCAGCAGCCGCACGCGACGCCGCGTCGTTTCCACTCGTCGCCCGAACCTGAAGAGACGCGAGTGTGGCTGCAAATAGCTTTTTCGCTGAAGCGAGCATCGACTCTCAGATAGTCATGAATTTCGTTGAAGTGGCAGCAAGTGACATCCAGGTAGACATTCTGCTTTGTGTGGCAAATGTTCAGCTCGCCAAACACTCGCGAGCGACCGAAACGACAAGGCGGAGCTCTTCGCCAGCAGCACGACGACCGCGGACTGTCGACGCCAGCGCCATTGACAGCACCGCCGCCACGAGAGACGCAACGCGACGCGACGCCACTGCTACTGTCTCTGCCATTCAGCGGACGAGCCAAAGCATGCAGCACCAGCCGCCACTTGACGTCGCCCACACGCGCACTCGCCCTCCAGCGGCGTCCGCAGACGCGTCCGACTTCAGCGACACGGATGACGAGAGCTACTTCGCCAACCGCGACTCGGGCGGCTCCGTCGGCGGGCTCTACAGTCAGCAGCAGCACAGCGACGACGGCTCAGGCTTCGAGGCGAATGACGTGGACCCGGACGCGCAGATCGAGGCGCTGGACGAGGACATCATCTTCGGCACGTCCACGACCGTGCTGCTGAGTGAGAACGAGCGCGCCGTGAAGCTCACAATGCAGCTCATCCGCGAGAGTGTGCGCAGCGCGGCAGCCATCGAGCGCAAGAGCGAGGACGACACGGGTGACGAGAGCGACGACACCGACTCGCTCGAGTCGCGACGCGCGCTGCCGCAGCACCAGCCGCAGCAACCGGCGCCGGAGCGCGACGAGGAGCACGAGATCGACGCGCTGCTGCAGAAGAAGATCCTGCGCCTCGACTGGCTCAACATCGGCAAGATCGAGAACCTCGACGCGTTCACGCACCTGCAGGAGCTGCACCTGCAGCACAACCTGCTGCGCGCGATCGAGAACCTGGACAACCACGAGCACCTGACGTTCCTGGCGCTCGGCGGCAACCGCATCGAGAAAGTCAAGGGCTTACGCCACCTCAAGAACGTAAGCTACGCGATGCGTTGTTGTGTACGCTCGTGTGTGAGTTTCTACGATGGCTAACGATCTCTCATGTGGCTTGTGTGTGCTTGCGCATCAGCTGAAGTTCTTGGATCTGTCCAACAACTGCATCGAAGACTTTGACATCGGTACGTTGAGGCTCGTGCGCTAGCAAACGCTCCTCGCATGATATCATGGAGCTAGCAGATCGAATGAACGAGTGATGTGTGTGTATGTCCAACATCGACAGCCGAGTTCCCCGAGTCGCTCATGATCCTCCGGCTCGGGGGCAACCCGTTCATTCGGCACATGCCGTCGTACGTGCACCTGTTCTTTGAGCGGCTGCCGAACCTCGTGCAAGTGGATCACTACCGACGCGCACAGACGCTCTCGTACGACGACGACGACAACGAACGAGCGGCCGAGAGCGACGCGCAGCGGTCTGCGAGGTCTGCGTCGCAGTCTTCGGCGGTGTACTCGCCGCGCAGTCGCTACGTGGAGCTGGAGATGGAGGTCGAGCTGAGCCACAACCTGCTAGCACTGTCGTCACCGCCACCAGCAGCTGCGCTCGAAGCAAGGCAGAGCGAAGTGGACAGCGAGGTGGACGTGACGCTCGAAGAGTTTGATCTCTCGGCGTACGAGGAGCAGCGCAAGCAGCGCATGCAGAACTGGAAGCAGCAACTGAAGAACATCGAGACGAGGAAAGCGGAGCCTGGAGTTGGTGGCGATCGTGAAGGCGGCGGCGGTGAAGGTGATGCGAGTGCCGCCGCGTCGGCGCTGCATTCCAAGACGCTCGAGCGAGCGCGTGCAGCGACAAAGTCGGCGATTGCAGACTCGATCTCGCACTTTCAGCAGGTGGGTCGCTGCTGCTTCTGTTTGAGATGGTTGGTGGCGGTATGATAACTTATAGACTGTGCTGTGACGTTGTCTGCAGATGGAGCTCGAGCACAAAGAGTGGCAGGAAAGCCAGCAGCAACAGCACATGTCACCAGCCAGCTAAAGCGCTCAAGGCTACTGGAGTGGGCAACTCAAGTGGAGGACAATAACAAGCAGCCATCTGAAGCGGCCAGCCTCCTGGAAATGAGTCCACTCCGAAACCGAGCGTGTGTGTGTATTATCCCCGTTCATAAAGTATTGTCCTGGCTCTCCCTGCCTGCTCGCTCAGAGACCGAGTGGCGGACGCTGGCGCAGCATGGACGAGCTCATCTCTGAGACGTCCTGGTAGTAGTTGAACATTCGCGCTCGGAGCGTGCTCATCGAGCGCTTCGGACGCGCGTGGCATCCAGCAGTCTGCTTCTTCGCGACCGCCGGCTGCTGGGTGACTGGCTCAGCGTCAGTCTTCTTCGTGTCCTTGGCGAGCTCACTGCTACGCGAACTCCTCTGGTTGAGCTGTTTATCCATGAGGTACACGACGACGAAGCACGCGGCGAAGGTGACCCAGAGTGAGGCGAAGAAGAGGTTGAGTCCGCACATCCCGGCGACGCAGAGCTTGCCGCGGCCGCCACGCTGAGCAGGCACGAGCGGCGCTGGGGTCTGGATATGGGGCCTCACCTCGTCAAGCGTCGCCGTATCGATCTGCGCGAGCTTGTCGCTGTCAGGCAACCGAG
Source organism: Globisporangium nagaii (assembly GCA_023335995.1). NCBI lineage: Eukaryota > Oomycota > Peronosporomycetes > Pythiales > Pythiaceae > Globisporangium > Globisporangium nagaii. Next base: position 11,583 of record JAADWH010000133.1, read on the forward strand.
AGCCGAAGATTCTGCGGATCGCAGACGCGACGCTGCGCACGACTGACTGGTAGAGCGAGGCTTGAGCGAGAGCTGGAGCTGGAGCCTCTGGGATCGTCTCGACCGCCGCGCTCGGCGCCTCGGCGTGGACGCCGTGATACCTCAAGGCGTGGTAGCGCTCCCGCATCAGGACGTGGTCAGCGACCGGCGGGTGGATCCTCTTGTCGTTCCGCACGGCATCGTTGCGGAATGCGCGCGCCTCGGTTTGCTGGAGACCCACGGCGGCCAGCGCGAGGCACGTCGCGAAGAGCACGATGGGCTTGCTGAGGCATCGCATCTTGGTTGGCATCCAGGGGTGGTGATGGGCACTACAGCTCGTTTGCAGCAGCCTCGTGAAGCAAATTCGCAATTGAGATCAACCACCGAGGCTTCTTTGCACTGGAGGCGCTCGCATCCGCATCTTCGCCGCTTCTCTAATTGCAGGATCTGCATCCGGTGTCGGCTCTGGGCGGACCAGAAGCACCGACTCGAAGCGCTCGCAAGCCGCCATATCTCAATCGCCCGAGCTGCGCGCAGGGTTGGTCACTCGAAGCTCGGTCGAGATTCTCTGCGTCCAGCGAACAGAGTCTAAACTTGCCCGCTGCGCATCAAGCGCGAGACGCCAACAATTATCTTTGGTGTGCCACGACGGCCATGCACATCACTTTCGAGCCTTTCGCCTTGCACAAATAGCCAGAAGCCGTTGGCAGCGAGCTGCTGCGATTCGCGGCTAAAGAAAGAGAAGGAGCTGCGACGGTGCTGTCACGAGCGCTCTTCCGAGCCGCACTCCCGCGCCTCCTCACTGGAGCTTGCTCATCGAGAGCGCCACATGACCAAAGTGGATACAAAAATCAAGTCAATGAAAGGAAGGATGGAAAGCTCCTACCCAGCCGAAATGACAAGTCGCACGTGAAGCGACGCAACGGATCACTTCCACAAAAGAAACACAACAGCAGCAGACGCTGAGCGCTCGCTTTCGCTCGCTCTCCTCAGCCGGCTAGCCGCCATCCCTTCAAGCCATTTAGCATTTCGCCCTCGCCAGCCCAGCCGCCTCGCAGCCAACCAAGTCCGCGTCTCCTCAAGATCCCCTCACGACTCCCAAACGAATATGCTGCGCGTCGTCATGTCTCCACAAGCGATCTCGCTCGCGCGCATGACGCTGCGCGCACTGCAGTGCATCGGGTCGCTCATCGCGCTCTCGACGCTTGCCGCGGGCTTCACGACGAGCGAGCTGAGCGGCAACACGTACCGCCTGGGCAGCCACGAGTCCAACTTCATGCTGCTCGTGTCGTACTCGGGCATGATGTACGCCGCGTGGGCTCTCAGCGTTGTCGAGCTCTGTCCCATCGGTGCTGCGCTGCGACCGCGTGCGGTGATCTCGCGAGCCATCGACGGCCTCTTTGCGCTCTTCTTCCTGTGCGCGGCGATCGCGCTAACTGGATCGGACTACGTCGATGCCTGCAGCGAGTACGGCTTCATGCTCAAGTGCGGCAACCTCAAGACCGCCGTGGCGTTCGGCTTCCTCACGGTGCTGCCGTTCCTCGGCTCCGTCGCGCTCACGTTCGCGGTCTCGGCCGCCGACAGCGACATGCACGCGCCGCCGGCGGACTACTGCGTCGAGGTGACGCCCACCGGCGCGCTCTCGCCCATCGGCGTCGGCGCCACGCCGTCGTCCAAGGTGTAAGCAAGCAAGCAAGTAAGTAAGTAAGGGTCGCCCATAACCACGTCCATTGTATAACCTTCTCGGCTCGGATGTGTGTCTGGCAGTTTGGTTCAGACTGCTTCACACACACCTGCTGTAACTGCGCTCTCCCAGCAGATAAATACGAGCACATGCACATCACGAGGTTTGTTGCAGAAAAGCAAGGACTGGGCATTAGTTGAGAAAAAAGGCGAACGACTCATGAGGACGACGAGCGGCTACAAAGTGACTGCGAACGCCGTGTCGCAGGGCGTGGCTTGCTGGATGTACTGCCCGAGCGTCTGCAGGTGGACACAGAACTGGTCGAGCGTGAGGTTGCGCGCGTTGGCGATCTGCACGCTCTTGGGGATCACGAACGGCGCGATCTCGAGCGTCTTGGAGCACGCGAAGGCGTCCACCTGGTGCGGGCTGATGACCACAAGCCCGAAGCGTCCCGCCGCGGCGTCCAGCAGCAGGTGCGGTGCGCCGCCGAACAAGCGGTCGCGCGTTAAGCTCTGCAGCAGGTTCACGCGCCACGCGGTCTTCTCAGCCGTGGACACGAACTTCTTCGGCGCGCCGACGACCTGCACGCCCTGCATCATCGTGGCGCTCGACAGGCAATAGGCGAGGCGCGGGAAGAACGTCTTGCACATTGCCTCGACGAACTGCACGCTCTCTTCGCTCACGATGTACACGGGGCCGCACGCCGCCACAGCGTTGAGCAGCTGCAGGATGAGCTGCTCGATCGCCGCGAGCGCCTGCTGTAGGTACGGGTTGGCCATCGCGCGCTCCTTGGCTTCCTGCAGTCCCTTGGGCGTCGGCCGCAGCCCCACGCGCTGGCAGAGCCACTTCGTCGGGATCAGCACGTTCTCCCAGCAGAGCACGAACGCGTTGCGCAGCTCGCCGTGCTGCGGAGCCGTCGCCGGGTAGTCGAAGAGGTCGCTCGAGAACGACGTGACGTCCATGGAGAACGACGAGAGCATCGGCACGTTCGCGCGGCCCTCGTAGTAGTAGTTCATGATGTTGTTCATATTCATGGCGGACTGGGTGTCTGGCTGTCGCGAGCTTGCGAGTGTGAGTGTGTGTGTGTGTGGCACGGGGCAAGTTGAAGAATGGCAGCGCCAGTGAGGAGGTGGGATGGCTTGGCGATGATATCAGAGCTCGATGCGATGCGATGAGCACCAGCCTGTGAGTGCGCTCGAGCCGCTGCGATGGGATGAACTTCGTGGAGTGCGAGCGATCAGCGCGTGTGACCTCTCAAATGGCCGACAGGAGATCTTTCTCGATACGACTGGACACCTGTTCTCAGACTCAGAGACGAAGACCATCACTCGCGTTCTCCAAAAAGACCAGCACTCTCTCTTTTCCCGCCAAAAATAGACTGACAGGCATGCGAACGAGCGCAAGCGCGCATTTTCGCAAACGGCGAGCAGAACTGCTGCTGCAGCGCGTGAGTGCAGCTCACTTCCTGAAGCCATCGACTTTTCTTATGCTCGTTGCCATCCCAATCGTGTACTTCTGTATCGCGTCTATTCTCCAGAGTGTCGCGTGGGTTGAGATTGCACAGGTCATCATCTTCGCCAACCCAGCCTTCTCCTACTTCTTGATCGGCAGATCCGAGTTGCCTGCGAGCAGGTTGATTGTCTTGGAGTTCTTTGCGCGTGGACTGCTGTTGCGCTTGACCGAGAGCACGAGCGTCGAGAACTTCCACGCTGTGCCCGGGGTCGTCATGATCTCGAGCGGCCCGGCCTCGCTCGTCTCGCGCTCGGCGTCCTTCTCGTCCTTGAACGCCTTGATGATCAGCGTGCCCTCGCCTTTCGGGCCGTGGCACGAGATCGAGTAGTTGGCCGCCTGCTGCGAGAGTGAGCCCACGTAGTCCTTGCGGTTGCTCTTGATCGGGTGCCCCAGCAGCGCGCGCGCCATCTCGTGGTTGTTCACGTGGTCTAGCACGATTTTGTGCACGTACGACGGACGGTTGCGCAGGATGCGGATCACGAAGAACGACGAGATGCCACCGATCACCACGCCCGCGATCACCTGGAAGCATACAGTCCACAAGCGAAATGTAAGCAAGTACATCAAATAAAGTCCTCCATTTCACGACAGATGTACAAGCACGCACAGGAAAGAAGAGCTTCTTGCCGAGCGATTGGGACTTCTGCTGCGTCGCAACCGACTCATTCTTCAGGTACGAGTCAAGCGCCGAGAACTCGCTGCCGTCCTCCAGTGTCACGCGCAGCACGTCGAACGCCACGAGTCCGGACTTGTTGTCCGCATCTTCGTCCGGGTTCGTCGCCGGCAGCGGCCCTTGCTTGTACGTCACGATCGCCGTCCCTCTATATGCAAACGAGCGCACACACAAACAGGCACGATAAACAAGCAAGTACACATGGCTGCTAAACAGAACTCGAGCCTTTCGGAATGGAAACGTACTTGTCGCCGAGAACCTTGAACGAGCCCTCCGTGAACGAGTTCGCGTCCACTTCGACTGGCGCGTCCTCGTCGCCACCAGCCGCCTCCGCTCTGATCGGCTCGAACTCCTTTGGGTACCCGATCGCTTCGAAGAATCGCCGGTCCTTCACGACAGCGCGCTTCGCCATGTTGTACACGCGAGCGTTCTGTCCACATTCGTACAAGCGCACAGCCGCAGATCAGCGATCCATGCCCCACCTCAACAGACCACAAGCACCCGCGCACCTCTTCCTCGACGCTGTCCCGATCCTTGTAGCGCGCGATCACGACCATCGCGGCCATGCTCACTGTGATGTACGCGCCGACCATCTTCATTGTTGGCGTGAGACTGAGATCGCCTGCGCCGGCTCGCAGTCCCAGCGGCGCCGACTTGGAGCTGCTCCAGCGCGCGAGCAGCACCGAGCGACCTCCTGCGATGACGGACGCTGCAGGCGCGTGCACGGAACGAACGCTTCTGCTGCTGCTGCTGGAGCCTGGACGAGCAGCCACGCGCGACGCGGAGCGCGCCGCCGCGAGCATTCGGACGCTGTTCATCATCGTCGTCGTTCCTGTACTTTGATTTGCATGTAAGCTGCTTTTGGTGAAAAATGGCAAACGATTCATGACATTTGCAAAACTAGATGTGAAAGTGAAGGCAGTGTCGCAACATTTAATACTTCCGCAACATTCAAACCCGGTTACCGGCGTATGTCTCCGACTGTACCGTCCGAAACGGTACATGCGAGCGAAACGGCTCCTCATCTCCCACCATTCATTTTGCGAGCGAGCGAGAAACCGCTGGAGCGGTCGCGGTTGTCGCTCGGTCGATCCAAAGCGCCATTCCGGTTTCGAGTGGGCAGCAGAGCAGCAGCAGAGCAGAGCAGCGCAATGCTTCCCGCCGGCAAGCCGTGTGCGTCCGCCGTACGTTCCGCAAGTGTGTGCATGTGTGTGTCCCGAATCGTTTCCCCACGCTCTATGTCAGGGGGCCGTTTGCTCTACTCCCAGTAGCATGGTCTCTGTTACAGGCGTGGAAAAGAAATGCTTGGGGGCGAGCGGTCTCGTTTTGAGCCCGGTTGCTTTCCCGTCTAGGCGTTGATGAGAGTGGAAGGCGGCTATCCTTAGTATCCGCGGTCCTAGATCAGCTTCTCACAGACTCTGTCCAGCGAGTGCGAGTGCGAGTGCGAATATGTTTGGTGTGCATGCATTGTGAGTGCCGAATGACTGCGTTTGCATGCAACTACATGGAGCGAGCTCGCTGGCGCCTCCGTCGTGGAGCGCCTGGCGACGCCGCCTCCCAAGCACTGATACTGAAATGCAGCGTCAACCAAAGCCGTACGCTGCAATTTTATCGATTTGCTTATAAAGACGCGAACACTAAAAGCACACGTTTAGTCCCTCCCGTGACGTAATGTGCCGTCAACTGTGATCACATTCCCACCCTCCACCTGCCTGCGTTCTGTGTGCGTATTGGTGCATTTTCATTCGCCGCCAGGACGGCAGCTCCTTGCCGCTCGCTGTTTATGAATAAAAATATGCTACCTTTCAAATCGTTTGGCAAGAGTCCAGGAAGAGCGCAGCTCACCAAATGCAATGGCCAGAGCCACTCAAGTCGCCTCTCACACACACATACACCTTTTCAATGCACGGAGAAGCATATCAGCGACAGTCGCGCACCAAGATGAGAGAATCAACGATAGATAGCGCAGTGAGTCTCCTCCTCGGTCGAGACAAGCGATGCATGCTGGCGCTGCTGAGACGAGCTCTCTGGCTTGCGTGATGGCGGCCATCTCTTGCCATCCGCTCTGGAGTGTGGCTGGCCATGCACACTCAGTCAGCAGGAGCAGCTTTCTCCTGTCGCACAGTACTCGGCGCTCGTCGCGAGGAGCTCTCTGCTGCGAATGCCGCTGTCGCTGCGAAAGCGTCAGCGCTCGGGCGGAGCGCAGGTGCATGCGGCCACATTGAAGCAAGGCGATGGATCTCGGCTCATCCCAACATGCGGCGCGGTCATCACCTTTCGCTATTTGGACTCAGGAAGGAAAATCCATGCGAAAAAGCGCGCTCGAGATGCGGGCAACTGCGCTTTCTGGCGCAAAAAATCCTTCTCCGCAGCATTCACTCCGGGCGAAGCCCTAGCCGCAGAGCTGAACCTTCACTTTTTTGTTGAGAAAAACCAACACTCACGAAACACACCTGATCTCGACCATAACGATGTGCAGAAACGCGCTGGCTTGCCGAGAGCAATCGGGTGGCAGCGAGATGCAAAAGCGGCAAGAACGACGCCGTCTGGCTCGACTTGTGGCGTGCTGATCATCTCGCGACGCTGCTGGTGTCGAGGTACTTTTCGCCTCTCCTAATCGTCCAAAGCCTAGAATTCAAACGTTTTGCCTCCAGATCCTTGCAGTATTGACCCGAGATTCGCGCACTAAAATACGCGCGTTTATGCCGTCGTTATGGCGCAAAGCATGATCCGACATCTGCGAAAAAAGAAACTGATTTTGTGGTTTGAACCTGCACTTTTCCTCGAGCTCTTCCACAAACTTTTATTCATCACTCGCGCGAGCTCAACTCGCGCTCTTTCACGCGCATTCGCAAAATGAACGGCGACGACAACGACACCACGCGCTCGCCTCCATGCAGTGAACCGTGCTTGGCGACTGCATGGGCTGCGGCTTCTTGCGGCAGTCCCCTCCGGAGGCTGTATCGCCTGTACCCACTGGCGATTCTGCGCGCTGAACACCTTTCTGGTCTGTCTCTTCTCGCAGGCGCGAGTGTACCCACTTCTGCATACAAACTCCCATACAGCTCGCCCAGCCGGTCGTATCGTTGAAGCGCGCAACTGACCACAGTGCGCGCAGCGCGTCTGTGTCGTGTGGGACACACACACCCGCCGTTTCGCAGCGCACACCCAACAAGCCAGCAACCCAGCGCTCCGCTTTTCCGCCAGCGCTTTCCGCCAGCGCTTTCCGTGTGCGGCTTTCCCCGCGCTCGCGCCAGGCGGATTCCGATACAAACGCTGCTTCTTCATTCCGCAACTTCCTTCCGAGTGCTCAAGCCGCTTCACCTCTCAGACAGCTCCTCCACCACCAACCAGCAGCAGCACCATGTCGTCTCCGCTGTTCGCCCAGGCGAACATCGCGCTGCGCGGTCTGCAGTTCGTGTTCTCGCTCATCGCGCTCTCGACGATCGCCGCGGGCTTCACGTCCGTGAGCGCGTACTACCTGGGCATGACGCTGTCGACGGCGCTCGGTTCGTCCGCGACGACCTTCGGCATGCTCATGACGTACACGACGATGCTCTACGGCCTCGCGTACCTGCTCGCGGTGGAGATCTACCACTACGTGCCGCGCCCGTCGCTCCAGGTCGACCGCATCGTGGACGGCGTGCTCGCGGTCATCCTCTTCATCGCCGGCATCGTGCTCGCGACCTCGGATTACGTGCACCACTGCGACCTGTTTGGCGAGACGCTCAAGTGCGGCAACCTCACTGCCGGTACGGTGTTCACGTTCCTGGCGATGGGTGCGTTCCTCGCGACCTTCGGCATCAACTTCCTCGGCGCCTCGGCTGCCAACACTGCGAACGGCGACCTCGTCGTGCACGTCGACCACGTGCCGGAAGCCACGCCGTACCACGTCGAGGCGACGCCGACCACGGACCCGCTCTCGCCGATCGGCACCGGCAACAGCCCCGCCGCCAAGGTCTAAACTGACGCAGGCGCATCACAAGACACACATAGGACACGCACACTCGCAAGTCACAGAGAGAAAAAGTGCTAATGCATGGGTCGCTGTTTTTGGACAGTTTAGTTATGTACAAATGTCAAAACCATGTTTGGTCAGATCGCGAGCGATTTTGTTCGAATTGACAACGAACATTCGCTCCCCATTCCTCCCAAATCTTTCTGAGCGATCCAAGATGCCGAGTTGCTCCAGGGAAGATACCATCGTCAACTCTGTCGCCAGTCCTCTCGACTTGGATGCTGCGTTCGCACTGAGAGGCACAACACGAGAGAACTCGACGCGAGAGAGCTCTCGCTTGCGTGAGATCGCTTTCAGTGAGCTCACACAGGCATCCGAGCAGAACCAATTCACATTCTCACCCGACGACGGCGAGCAGCACGCAAGAAGCGCGTCCGTAAAGCAAATATCCCTCGCTCTGCTTTGTTGATTCGCGATTCGGCGTCCTCAGGCAAAATCTGCAGCTGTCGCTCTCCACTCGTTCTTGGAATGTGCAAGTCGGAGCTCCGAGTCCGCTTGTGTCGGTTATCGAGCGCGTGCGATCCAACTGGCGCAGTTCGCATAACATCAGTCAGCGCAGCAAGCAACCGACGCCCCCATCAAGCTTCGATTCAGTTCTCTCCTCCCGACGTCCGCACCCCTGTTCGACACACACTTTGGCGCCAAACGCCATTCATGTCTTGCCGCGCATGTGCGCGAGCGTGTCTACCTGATGTCTGACATCCGACGATCATCCGACCATTGTTCGTCCATCGAGGACGACTGAGAAAGCCCCGCATCACCCAGAGTCGCTTCTTTCACGACGACGACGTCGCGGACTGCGTCCATTATCAGGCGCGACTCTCCAACCGACTCGTTGCATCGAGAAGGAGAGGATGGATGGTTGGTTGTCTGTCGCACAGGAGACTTAGAGTCCGAGGAGACGCGGCTATAAGTCGCTTGTGCGACACATGCTTCTCGAGGAGACGCGCGAGGAAGTCGAAGCGAAATGGGTGACTTTCTTCTTCAACGGCCATCGACTTCGAGAACCGACAGTTGGCTCGCGAGCGGAAGCGTGAGCACGAGGTCGCGCGCAGGAGAGCGAGAGCGAGAGAGTCTTGACCGGAAAGGCTCTCGAGTCCAGCAGCGTCCAGCTCAGTCATTCAGCAATCTGCCGCCAACCAGAAGCAGCTTCCTGAACCCAAGCCTCCTCCAGCAGCAACAGCAGCAACACCAACAACTTCCCAATCAAACATGATGGTCGAAGGCTCCCCTGGACTTTTCTGGGCTCGCGTGCTCCTGCGCTTCCTGCAGTTCGCGCTCTCGCTGGTCGCGCTCATTACGCTCTCGGCCGCGTTCGTGTCCACGTCGTACTTTGGGTACGGCAGCATGCTCGGCTCCAGCGCCACGACCTACGCGACCATCGTCACGTACACCGGCATGATCCTCGGACTCTGGTTCCTGCTCTTCATCCACTTGATGCGCATGTGCGGCCGCCCGCTGCTGCGCTACGAGCAAGCGTTGGACTTCTTGATGGCGGTGCTGCTGCTCGTGGCGGCGATCGTGCTGCTCGTGTCGGACTACGTGCAGCACTGCTCGCGATACGACGGCCAGCTGCGCTGCCGCAGCCTGCGCACGTCGGTGGTGTTCATGTTCCTGGCGATGGCGGCGTACTTGCTGACGCTGCTGCTGAGCTTCTTCGAGAAGACCGATAAGCGCGACTACCGGGAAACCGAGGCCACGCACCGCACCGTCGACCTCGAGCACGGCTCGGACGGACCGATGCCCGCGCCGTACCACGCTGGCGTGACGCCGACTGCGCGCGGTCCGGGACCAAACCACACCACGCGCGTGTAAGGACGGAGACAACCAAGACGAGGAAAGAGGATCGCGCGGGGTTTATTTCCGACGCGATGGACTGTATTGGCGATAAGGCGTTTGAGAGCGTCGAGCAAGGGCTCTCGGACGAGCGCTTGTCGCTGCTTCATATCAGCTGTATGTGTATGCGAACTGTGAGCGATCGTGGCTCGCTTTGAACGCAATGAATAAACACATCTTTTCGAGATCCGCTTTTTCGATGTCGATGCTCTGTCGCAGAGCGATGGTTGTCAAACAGTTCTCATCCCCAGAAACCAAGATCGCAGTCCTGGGACTCTGATTTGCTAGATTGATCTGTTTGGAGGGATACGATCGGGCAAAAAGGCACATCAGAGCTGCAACTCCAACCATTTGCTGAATCGAATTGGTTTGTTGTGAGCTCGCATCGCCACGCACTCCTGGCCGCATCGTGCTGCTTTGAGTGCCTTTGTCACCACTTCTGTGGCGCCGACAACGTAGTGTTGAGCACCAGTCGTAGAGGCAGCGATGACGCCAAGAAGAAGGGGAAACTCGCCATGAACCTTCCTTTGCGAAGTAAGGATAGCAGCTCGCCATTGAATATGAGTAACGCGTCCTGCGTGTTCGCTGTGTGAGTATGCGGCACACATGGCACAAACACCAAGCAGCACATACAACAGCATTGTACCAGCATATCGGAGCCTTTCTTGGCAGCGCATCGCTTTGGTTGGGAGAACCGACAGTTGGCATGCTCTGTCGTGCAGCTTGGGACGAGGCTCCGAGCACGACCTCCTTCAACGGGGACGTGGAGCGCTCCACCAGCACGCCGCACGTGCCGCAGAGCCGAACTCGGCCATTTCATTCAGGAATCTGCCGTCGACCCACCACAGCGCTCCGACCCAAAGCCAAAGAAGAACACACCGCCGCCGACTTCGAGTTCGCCAAGCATCAGAGTATGATAGTCGAAGGCTCTCCTGGACTCTTCTGGTCGCGCGTGCTCCTGCGCTTCCTCCAGTTCGCCTTCTCGCTCATCGCGCTCATCACGCTCTCGGCCGCGTTCGTGTCCACGTCGTACTATGGCTACTCGAGCATGCTCGGCAGCAGCGCCGTGATCTACACGACGCTCATGACGTACACCGGCATGGTGTACGCGCTCTGGTTCCTGCTCTTCATCCACTTGATGCGCATGTGCGGCCGCCCACCGCTGTTCTACGAGCAACTCCTGGACTTTTTGATGGCGCTGCTGCTGCTCGTCGCGGCGATCGTGCTGCTCGTGTCGGACTACGTGCAGCACTGCTCGATCTACGGCTACATGCTGCGCTGCCGCGGACTCAACACGGCTGTGGTGTTCACGTTCCTGGCGATGGCGGCGTACCTGCTCTCGCTCCTGCTGAGCTTCTGCGAGTACGGCAAGCGCGACGACCACGCGGGCTCGGAGGACACGCACCGCTGCGCCGACGAGGAGCGCGGCTCGGAGGGACCAGCGCCAGCCGGATCGTACCACGAGGAGTCGACGCCGACCGCGCGCGGCACTGGGCCAACCCAGACGAGTCGAGTGTGATGGAAAGTCGTGAGCGACGGCCGATTCGGTGTGAGTGTCGACGACGAGGAGAACCAGAGCCGAGCGAAGACGCTGGTCGTGATGAGCTCGTCGTTTCTTCTTTTGAAGAAGTTGTGTGTGTGTGTGTGTGTGCTTGTCGAAGTCGTCTTCGCTAGTGAGTGCAGTTAGCTCTAAAGCTAACGAATGAATGAGCATTTTCCTATTGAGATATGCTTGTCAATTTCACCACAGCAGTACGTGATTGGCTCAGCAAATGAGTTTGGAGCCATCTGGTTGGCGAAAAGCAAATCTGCAGCTTCAACCACCACCACTCGGCGTTATTCCAGCCAAGCGAGCTCGTCATCGGACTCGATTGACGAAGAAAGAGGCATCGCCAACTGCCAAGTAGCTTTCCGTCGCTCTGCTGGCGACCTTGCCCCTCCCTCCTTCTTCGCTAACGGCGCCATGCACTGCTCGATGTGCGCTGGTTTGCAGCATCGCCTCGCACAGTCCTATTGCAAGTCTTCAGCGAACAAACGAACGAACGAACTAACCCAAGTCGAGAAGCCGCTCAACTCTCCGCCACCGCCAATCTGCACGCCATGACCGACCCGAGGATCCTCGTGTGGATGCGCCTGTCGCTGCGCTTCCTGCAGTTTGCAGCGTCGCTCATCGCTGTCATCACGCTCTCGTCTGCACTGGCGTCGATGAATGCAAGCAGCCAGACTCACATCGACGGCAGCAACGACGTGACGTTCGCAATGCTCATGAACTTCCTCGGCTTGGTCTACGGGCTCTTCTTCCTCGTGTTCGTCGACATCCTCGCGCTCTGCATGCGGCCGCTGCTGTATTGCGAGCAGATGATGGACTTCCTCATGGTGCTGCTCCTGCTGGTCGCGTCGATCGTGCTCACGGCTTCGGACGTCTTCCTCCACTGCCAAGAGCACTACAGCAAGACGCGCTGCGACGCGATCATCACGGGCGTCGTGTTCTCGTACGTTTCGACCGCAGCGTTCGTCGCGACGCTCGTGCTGAGCTTTGTGGCAAATCGCGACTTCAACGGCTACGACCGCGCGCTCTTCGGCGAAGACTCGCCGCTCGCGTACGAGTACGACCCGACGCCGACTGCAGCCGAGACGCCGAGCTACGAGACGCCAGTCGTCAAAGTGTAAGAGAGAGACACACAGAGACACGCAGGCATACCTCTGGCTCCGTTGGCTCTCCCTCCTGTCCCTGTCTTGTGCTGCTGCATGATTCCCTGCGCTGTGAGTGAGTGGAATATACGTCTGGTTGTTTTCATTTCGTTCGTTATATCTAGCGCTGGGAAGACATCGCACCGTCGCTATCCAGCTCTGGGGGATGGAGCGTCACGTCAAGCATGTGTGCATATGCCTCCTGGCTTCCACACACTCGGGGATGAACGCGCGCTTTAGATCTTCTCGGTGAGCTCTGGCACGGCGGTGAAGAGGTCCGCGACGAGACCGTAGTCCGAAACCTGGAAGATCGGCGCTTCCTCGTCCTTGTTGATCGACACGATCGTCTTCGAGTCCTTCATGCCGGCCAAGTGCTGGATCGCGCCGGAGATGCCCACAGCGACGTACAGCTCTGGCGCCACCACCTTGCCGGTCTGGCCCACCTGCAACTCGTTCGGCACGTAGCCGGCGTCCACAGCCGCACGCGAGGCGCCGACGGCGCCGCCGAGCTTGTCCGCGAGCTTGTAGAGCATCTCGAAGTTCTCACCGCTCTTCAAGCCGCGTCCGCCGGAGATGACGACGCGCGCCGAGGTCAGGTCCGGACGCTCCGACTTGCTCACTTCCTCCGACACGAACTGCGTCTTGCCGGCGGTCGCAGCCTCTGGCGCTGGGCTCACGGTGGCGCTGCCGCCCTCCGTCGCAGCCTTCTCGAAGCCCGTCGGGCGCACCGTGATGAGCTTCACGGCGTCGCTCGACTTCACCTGCGCGATGGCGTTGCCAGCGTACGTCGGACGCGAGAACGTGTCCTTGTCCGTGACGCCCAGGATGTCCGAGATCGGCGCGACGTCGAGCTTGGCACCGACGCGCGGGATGTAGTTCTTCGACGCATTCGAGGACGGCGCGAGGATGTGCGAGAAGTTCTTCTCCTTCTGCGTCGCCACGAGCAGCTCCGTCACTTCCTCGGCGATCAGGTGGTCGTACTTGGCGTCCGCGGCGTGCAGCACGCTGGTCACGCCGGCGATCTTAGCAGCCTGCTCGGCGATGCCGGCAGCCTGCGAGCCGATCACGAGCAGCGTGATGTCGCCGCCGATCTTGGTCGCGGCAGTCACGGCACTCAGCGTGCCGCCCGTCACGTCCTTCGCGTTGTGCTCCGCGACGACGAGCGTCGCCATGTTGCGGGAGGCGGAGAGCGACGCGACGCGGCGTCCGATCTACACGCAGCGCATGCACAGATCCCCCATGCGTGCACAAAGATATTCCGCAGTGTTCGGCAAAAGCTGTCAGCGTCGCCACTCCACACGCAGCAAGCAAGCGCACAGCCAGATAGAAGACAAGCAAGCGAGTACGCCTCGCGACGGAGGGGGCTCTAAGGACGCACCTGTCTGGCGAGCATCGTGGCTGGCGGGCTGGCGAATGGGCTGCTGGCGAATGAGCTGCTGGCGAATGAGCTGCTTGTCGTGCGGAGGCGAAGTGGCGAAACGAGCCACACGCGCAGCACGTGCCTCTGCTCGCCGCGAGATCAAACACGCGCCTCACGTCGAGTCCCCGTCGGACTCCCGTCCGGATCCGGGAAAACTATGCTGCGTCTGATTGGACGAATCCGCGTCGAACTGCAAGGCTGCGATGGAGAGAGACACGAGCATACAGCTACCAAGATGTAATGTCTGTTTTGCCAGCTTTGTAAAATTGGGCCACCGGTTAGCTTTCGAATGCACGAAGGGGATGCTGTGTGAGAGGCTCTTCCGACTAAGTTCGATCTGTTTAACAGAGATATGCGTTTGCAGAGGGAATATCCCCCTCGCTCTCTTTTGGCTCTCTCTGCTTTTGTGAGCTCGCTCGCTATCTTTCCCAGCAAAGTGAAGGTGCGATGGCCACGTGGACCGGCGGCGGCTGCGCGCGTGAGGCGGCTACGAGGCGGCTCGCGTCGGCGCCTCTCGCCGCCTAAGCGCGCACGTTCACCTGCAATGCACGCGCAGCCTCGTGTGTGCGCGGAACTGACCCTGCAACTCTCGTGTGCCGTGTTGTTTGTGCTTTTGATCGCAGTCACGTGTGCCCGGCGTTCAGTTCGATCGATTGATCCCTCTCGACTCCAGCACCCCTCCCCACCCCTCCCCCCGTCCACGAGAACAGCAGACAGACAGTCATGGCGAAAGGAGCTAGCGCGGCGCCGTCGGGAGTGAGCGGGATCCTCGCCGACTTCCAGTCGAAGTACGTGCAGACCACGCCGAAGAAGATCAAGCTCATCGACGGCTTCCTCGCGTACGTGCTGGCGACGGGCATCCTCCAATTTATCTATTGCGCGCTCGTGGGCACCTTCCCGTTCAACTCGTTTCTCGCGGGCTTCGTGTGCACTGTCGGCGTCTTCGTGCTCGGGGGTACGTCGCTCGCTGCTGTCTGCGTGTGTCAGTATGATCAGAGGCAGTTGTACTGACAGCGTTGTGCATGTGGATGTACCGCTCTATCCCTATGCTACTGCAGTGTCTTTAAGAATGCAGATCAACCCGGAGAACGAGTTCAAGGACCGCAGTGAACAGCGCGCGTTCGCGGACTACCTCTTCTGCAACATCATCCTCTTCCTCGTCGTGTTCAACTTCATGGGCTAAGCGCCGCATGCTACAGCAACGACACGCGGCGTCTCTCTGCAGCCTCGAGGCGCGAGCTGCGCGAGAGCAGAGCGCGCATGAACTGGGCGGCGACGACGCAAGGAGACACACCGTGTGAGCGCAGAGCCGACAGGAGGAACACCAGCAGCAGCGGAGCGACCAGCAGCTCAATGGACCGTGAGTTCGCGGGCTCTGGCTTGATGTGCGTATTGGTTTTGGATATTTTTTGTCGTAGGAGAGAGAGAGAGAGAGAGAGGCGATGATGAACTGTGCTGAGCGAAGGAGCCACTCATCGTCATGATGGTAACGAGAACACGACGCATCCGAAAAGACAACCTGCTGGAGTGGTGCGTTTGCATTCGCTTTGTCATTTCGTCTTTGCTGCTCACAGGAGCCGAATCGTGGCAGCTTACGGACGAGCGACAGCCGAGGCAGAGCGTCTCTCGTGTGAGCCGTCCACCATGCTCGTGACACAAGGCAGCTCATTGCCCAGCAGCACTCTCGTCGCTGCGTGGAATCGTCGGCGTTCAGGTTCGCCACGTGTTGTTTTTTCTGCTTCGGTGCACGACGCACGATTGGTCGATAACTGGTTTCTCGCAGTTTGATTGGCTGATAATCCAGCGATATCTGACGAGATCAATTCTGTCATTCTCAGAACGACAGATTGACAGCAGCTCAGTCTCTCCATCGAAGCTATCTCTCCAGGAGACCCCGCTTGATGCCCGCTCTCGCCACCACGAACCAGACTTCGTCGCAGAACTCAAACACGCGGAGCCAGAGCGAGATGGGCAGCGCGTGCGCGCGCGACGAGCAGAGCAGCAGCAGCATCACGCCGTCTCGAAACGACTTTGGGTAGCTGCGGTGCGAGTGCACCGACCACTGCCGCCGCGCGTCCGTGATGCCGTACGCGAACGTACCCTTCTCGCCGCGCATCTCCTTGTCCTGCTCTTCGACGTTCGCCCAGTCGCCGCTGATGATCCCGCCGTCGGCATCGATGCTGCCGGTGTACTTGTACTCGCCAACTTCGTCCTTGACGATGTACTTCTGCTTGTAGCGGAAGCCTCCGGGCCACCACTCACCCTTGATCGGCCGCGTCTGATCGAAAATGAGCTCGCGCGAGGTGCCAATGAGCCCGCCGCCGGGCTTCAGGTGCACAGACAGGCCGCACGCGTACTCGTAGCCGTCGTCGTCGGTCGCGCAGCCCTTGAGCTTGTATTTGCCGGTCGTGAGCACGCGGATCTTGTTGCTCGTGGCCACCGCCACGTCATCATCGTCGTCATATTCTGCAACCTCGACGCCGACACCTCCACTCGTCTCGTTCTTGAGGACACTCTGACGCACCGCCTGGGTCAGCTCGAGCTCAAACTCGCCTTTGCCGCCGTTGTAGCCCTCTTGATGGCCCTCGTCCACGTTCTTCCACTTCCCCAGCACCTTGCGGTCGCCCTCGATGCGGCCGGAGTACTGGAAGCGTCCCACTTCGCCGCGCACTTTGTACTTGAGAGTGTACTTGACGCGGTTCGCGCGCCACGTGCCGCTCAGAGGACACGACTGCGGACGCAGCAGCTCGCGCGACGTGCCCTTCAGCGTCCCGTCTGGTAGCAATCGCAGCGTCACAAAGCACTCGTCTCGCGTCAGAGATTCAGACTCACTGCGCGATCGCCGTCGGCGTCTCGAGGGCGACGAGGAGGTGGCTGTTGGACGAGAGGGAGGACGCGGAGGCGGCGTGATGGTCGTAAAGCCTCGGAACTCGTACAGTCCAGGAGTCAGCGGGTGCAGCTCCAGGGCTTCGCCATGCTTCTGCTTCTGCTGTTGTCGCTGTGTCGCACTGTCCTCATTCTGCTCAACAGCAGCCACAGCGAGCTCCTCGTGCCTCGATGCTGGGGCTCCGGACTTCACGTGAAGGCGCCTAGAAAGCTGGAACTCGTGCTTGATCTCCTGGTAGTAGAGCTCGCACGGCGCGTCGTCTGTGATCCAGAACGGTTTGGCTGCGCTCCGCACCCACTGGCCGCGCAGGGCGCGCTCGCTCTGGGGACGGAAGTGCACGTGGCACGTCATCGCCTCAGCGTCAGCGTCCTCGCCGTCCTCGCCGTCATCGAGCAGCCGCAGGTCGGGCAGGACGGCAAAGTAGCAGCAGTACGGGTCGCCCAAGCGAAGAGCCTGCGTCTCGTAGCTCGGGTGCGACTGAAGAGACTTGACGCGTCCATGGAGCCGCGCATATTCCACCAAGCCATCGTCGTCATTGTCATCGCGCTCAGCAGCAGCGTCGCCATTCCTACTCACCTGTGGACGCAGCCCTGGCATCGTCGGCGAGAGCTTCGGGCGCTTGCGGCTCACTGCATCGTTGTCACCATCGTTCTTCGTCATCTTCTGCGGCATGAGCACTTCGCCCTCGAGCGTCGCGTCGTGCAGCACGCGCAGGCGGAAGACGCTGGACGAGAGCGCGCCGATCGCGCCTTCGTACTCGCAGCTGAACGCCACGGACGCGTCTGCGTCAGGAGGAGGAGGAGGAGGTGCATCATATGCTGGTGGAGGTGATGCATCCGGTAGTGGCGTGATGACGTAGTGCTCGATCTCGTCGTCGTCGTCGTCCGCCTCGAGCGAGCGAAATCGGTCGCTCATGACCATGATGCCTCTTCGGACTCGAGCTGCGCCATTTCCAGCCCATCAAAAATCGCATCGAGCGCTTGTATGTGGCCGATGATTGGCTGAAAATGTGTCAGCTCTGCCTTTTACTGGCTGAAAACACACAACGAACAAATGTCTGAGCTTGCTGCGGCAAATCCATCGATGGAGGGCTCGGAATGATCCGATGTGACTGCACTGCCTGCGTCACGATGGGCTGTGCGCGGTGTTTGTTACCAGATCATACCGCTCATCTTGCAGTCTGCACCAGTAGTCAGCGACTCGGTGTCCACTGCCGCCGCATCGTCGTCGTCGTCTCGGAACCAGTGGAAGTCGCAAAACGCAAACACTTGGCTCCACAGCGGACTCGGCAGCGTGTACCTGGGTCCGCCAGGTGCGCATTCGCCTCGTAGCGACACCAGCAGCAGGCTCGTGATGCATCTGCGGAACGCCAGCGGGTACTGGCTGTGGACCTTCTCGCTCCAGTGGCGGCGTGAGCGCGTCAGAGAGAACTCGAGACAGCCGCGCTCCGAGTTGTGACTCTGTGCGTCGATGTCCACGTTCTGCCACCAGCCGCGCATGGAGCCCAGGAACGGCGAGCAGTGGTAGATGTACGCGCACACGCGGTCGCTCATGGTGTACCGCATCGTGTAGCTCAGCTCGAGACGTGACCAGGAGCCGACGATCTCGCACACCTGGGGGAACAGCAGCTCCTGAGACGACCCCGTCAGTTCCCCACTCGCGTGCAGCGTGAGGCGCACGATGCACCGGTACACGTAGCCATTCTCGGCGATCGTGTAGCCCGAGAGCTCGTAGATGCCTGGGGTGAGCGGGTATAGCTGGTCGCTCAGCGTCTCGATCCGATGGGGGCTCGGCGTCAAGGTGCTCGCTGACTCGGCGTCGTCGAGCTCCGATGCTGCTGAATCAGCAGCTGCAGCCAATGGGATGTGGAATTCGTGCCGCGAGCTCTGATCTGTCACACCCAGCGAGACGTATTCGCCTCGCAACCCTTCGCGCGCCGAGAGATGCCCGACGCAGTAGATCGCGCTACTCGAGAAGTCGTGCTGCGACCACCGCACGAGCTTGAAGTGCACAGCATAGAAGTACTCGTTGTTCTGCTCCGGATCGAACTGCTTCGTGCAGCTACCGTCGAACGCCACGTACTCGTAGTCGTCGGCGTCCTCTTGGTTGTCGTCATCGTCCATGTCGCCAGTATCCATGCCTTCACCTTCGTCCGTGTCGCCGTCGTCGTCCAGCTCGTCATCGCGGTGCTGCTCTGTGTATCCTGGATCTCCTTCTCGCAGCTCCGACGCTGCATGTGCGATCTGAGCGTGGTGAGCTTGTGGTTCATGAGCTCCACTACTGTGCTGTTGTCGTTCTGCTTCTACTTCTCCGAGCAGTGCGCCGTCTGATGTCTCCTGCGCCTGAGCTTCCGAGGCGTCTGCTGCTGTGCCTGTTCCTGCCGCGTCGTTGCCAATGCGCTCCACTGCGACGCTGAGCGACGTGTCTGGGTGCGCGCGCAAGACGAAGCGCAGGCGCTCGTCGGTGGCGCTCAGCGCGCCTTCGCACGTGAACAGCTCCATTGTCGCCATCCTGATGCTCGTTTTCCGAGTTCGTCGTTTTCCAACTGACTGAGAGAAGCACGATTCGCAGAAGTCTCTCCCGATTGGCTAAAATGAGGGCTTTCTCTCATACCCGCCTTTGATTGGCAGTAAATCGATGCCGATCAAAAATGCCAACCCATGCACGAAGCGACGCGGAGTGATTCGCACCACGAGCAGCTCCGCGACTGGATGCGCAGCTCCATGAGCACCACGTCTGCTCTCGATGTGCAGCTACTGGCATATCCGCGCCAGTGCAGCGATGGCGTTGTGCCTTTGGAAGGTGAGAGCGCGTCCCGAACCTGTCGTTCTTGCGAACAAGCAGCAAGAGGGCGAGCCTGGCTCTTCCATTCCACCCGCACGCTCGCTCGCTCGGACATTCCGCCACGGCGTCTCTTCGATCGGCCCTGCGTCGTGGTGCAGCAGCTGTATCTTTGCGTCGGCCGTTGGTTTCACCGCGCCCCCACGCGTTATCGCGCCTCGTGGCTGCTGCGTCTGCGGATCGCGTTGGTTATTTTTTCCTCTCGCTCTCGTTCGAGCTGCTGGTGTCGGGCTGGTGTCGAGCCCGAAGCGACGCCTCCGATGGCGCCTGCTCGTGCGAAGCCGCGAGCCATCGCCGCGTGAGACCGAGGCGCAACGCCAGGCAAAGCCGTGCCATGCGTCCTTTCATTCGGTAAGTCGGCGACTCCAATCCAAGTGGAAGGCTGAGTGACTCGAGACGAGCGTGACGAGAGCAAGACAACGGCAGTCATGCTCGGCAACCAGAAAGTGGCGCTCCTCGCGGTCGTGCTGCTGGCCGTCGCCTGCTTCCACGTGAGCGACGCGTACTGCCCGAACGGCTGCAACGCGCAGGGCACGTGCGGCAAGAACGACAAGTGCACGTGCTACCTGCGCCAGGACGAGCTCCTGGACTTGTACTACCCGGCGTACAAAGGCGCCGACTGCTCGATGCGCACGTGTCCGTACGGCGACGCGTGGGTCGCGGTGCCGACCAAGGACAACGCGGCCCGCCCACGCGTCGAGTGCTCGAACAAGGGCAACTGCGACTACGGCACGGGCCACTGCGAGTGCTTCCCAGGCTACGAAGGCAAGGCGTGCGAGCGTACGGTGTGCCCCAACAACTGCAACAACCGCGGCATCTGCATGACGCTTGAAGCGCTAATCACCGGTGCACCAGCGCCTAAGACGTACGCTTTTGCATGGGACGGCAAGAAGCACATGGGCTGCTTCTGCGACCAGGGCTACCGCGGCCCGGACTGCTCGCTCAAGGAGTGTCCGAGCGGGAAGGACGTGCTGCTCGCGTACGGCAGCGACCAGGGACGCGACTGCGGCGGCCGCGGCAAGTGCAACTACGACTCGGG
This sequence comes from Globisporangium nagaii, assembly GCA_023335995.1. Classification (NCBI taxonomy): domain Eukaryota; phylum Oomycota; class Peronosporomycetes; order Pythiales; family Pythiaceae; genus Globisporangium; species Globisporangium nagaii. Next base: position 32,202 of record JAADWH010000133.1, read on the forward strand.
CGACTGCGAGTGCTTCCCAGGGTACTACGGCACGTCATGCGAGTCGCAGACAACCGTGCACTAAGCCAGCCAGCGTCTGTATGGGGCACGGGCACACCGGTCTGGCTGGCGGCGCGCGCTCTCTCTCCAGATGCGTGCGTCTTTGATCGTGTAGGCTTTGCTTTCAGGTGCTCATGACGAGCACGTCCAGAGAAACACTCTCTCACAAAAATCAATAAAAAGCAGACTGTACATTCAGACTAGGCGGGTTGGCTCGCATCGTCTTGTCGCTTGAGTGGCACGGCATGAGGAGGGCGTGAGTATGCATCGTTCGTTCATTGATTCATCGAGTGGTTACCGCAAGAGCTGCCGTCCGCGGTTCTCGCCACCACTGCCATCGCGTCTGCTCGTCTGCGACTCGTGGTCGTTTCTGGTTCTATTGTATCCTGGCTCTGCTGCTGCTGCTGCTGATCGTCCTCCTGGGAGGACAGACGCCGTCTCCTTCCTTCTCCGCGTTGCTCGCTCGCTTGTGCTTGTGCTTGCGCGTGCGCTTATTCGATGATGAGCTCGTCGATCGACCAGTCCTCGAACGAGCCGTCCGGTAAATAGCGGCGAATAATGATAGGGATCTTGCGCTCGCGCAGCTCTTTCATCGCGATCTTGAGCGGGTCCGTCTCGCCCTCAATGTCCACCATCACCGGCGCGTTCATGCTGCAGACGCAACATTACCAGCAGAAAAGAGCAGCACATTAGATCAGCACAGATACAGAGAGCGATGCACAGGTCACTGGAAAGCGCGAGAGCCGCACCTGATCTGCAGCGCTCGCGTGCCGAGCACTCGCGCGCGCTCGTACTTGGTCATGTATCTCGTGGTGATGCGGTAGGCGTTCGGCTGCTTGTGCGACTCGTCGAGGATCTGCACCTTGGAGTCCTCGGCGCCGGCGTCCTCGCCGTTGTCGTACAGCTCCTCCTCCACCTCTTCCTCTTCCTCCGGCACCTCCTCGTCCTCGATGTCGTGGTGGCCCGCGTCGTCGTACTCCATGTCGTCCATGCTTTCTTGCTGCCTGCTGTCTGCTGTCTCGTGAAGCTCTTCGCTCAAATGGACTCGCTTGCTTTGCCAACCAAAAAGGGAGCTGCAAAGCGACCACAAGCACACATTTCTGACTTGCACTTTGTAGCGACCTCGAAAGCATTATTGACTGATTAGTGTCAAACTAAAGCTGTATATTTGTACTTTGCTAGTTAATATATTGATCATTTCGTACCAGGTAGCCATTCCCTGAAGCGACGCACGCAACGCAACCGATTCAGAAATACATGCGAGCAAGCGTCCTGACCAGCAGCAGCACAAGCTCTCGGCGGCCGCTGTCGCGTGCACTCCCATTCTCCCAGTCTCTGTTGATGACCTCGTGGATACCCGTGCGGGGACGCGACTCGGACGCATCCAGCGACTCCTTCGGTCGCAGGAATAGCAGCAGCAGCGCGCCATTCGCAATGGGACTCTCTCCGGCAGCCTCCTCTTCTTCTTCGTTCAGCATCCAGCAGCCGCTGCAGCAGCTCCAGCAGCACGGTCACGGGAGGAAGAAGCCCGTGAGAGGCTGCCACATTCTCCCTCAAGACGATGACGATGACGATGGCACCACGAACGATCTCAGCGAGCCGCTTCGCTGCAGCGGGAACGGACCTCGAAGGAAGAGCAAGCGCTCGATCCTGGCGTCCTCCCGCGTCCAGCGCGACCAGCTGCTGCGCAAAATGGAGGAGCTGATCATGAAGGAAGCCGAGCTCGCGTCCGCCTACGAGCTCTTCGACTACACGCGCAGGCGGTGCTCGCAGGAGCACGAGCAGATCGTGGCGAAGCTCAGCAGCTACGAAGCGATCCTGCGCCAAGTCCAGACGCGTGAGGCTGAGATGAGCGTCTCCGGGATCGAAGCAACCCTGCTGAGCGAGCAGGAGCGCGAGCGCTGGCGACGCACGCAGGACATGGTCGCGCACACGCTGCCGGAGCTACTCGCGCGCCTGGAGGACAACATCGACATCAACAGCGAGAAGATCCGCCACATCCAGGACACGATGGAGCAGATCCGCGCGCACAGGCTCGCGGTGCGCGAAGAGATCGCCTTGAAAGAGGAAGACATCGCGCTTGCGCTGCAGTAGGAAGCTCACGTCCACACCTCACACAGTACATAACCCAAGTGCTTACGTTAGCTCTGGAGCACTGGACTTGGCTCTACGAGGCGCTCGGGTCGTCGACCCGGCGTCCTCAGGCGAAGAGGTGGCGGTTCTTCTTCTTGTTCTTCTTCTTCGCCACGTCGATGTTGCGGTCCTGCCACTTGCTCTTCGTGAGCTTCACGGGCCGGTTGCCGATGTACTTGCCGTTCATCTCGCGCAGCGCTCTGGCGCAGTCGAACGGGTCCGCGAAGCTCACGAAGCCGTAGCCGCGCGACTTGTGCGTGTGCTTGTCGCGCACCACGCGCGCACGCTGGAACGACGCGTACCGGCTGAAGCTGTGCGCGAGCAGCTCGTCGCTCACCTCGTTGCCCAGGTCGCCGCAGAAGAGGCGGAAGTCGTTGTCCGGCCAGTCCGCGAGCGTCTGGTCCTCCCAGACTTCGCCGCCCGCCAGGCGCAGCAGCTTCTTATGCTTCCCGCTTTTGCTCTGCGCATCTGTGCTGCCGGCAATGCCAGCGCCACCAGCAGATCCGTCTGGACCCGGAGCGCCACTGGCACTTGCCGGCGCAGTCACTGGTCTGTTCGGGTCGTACTCGTACACGCTCTGCTGCGAGTTCATCAGCTGCTGCTCCTCGGTCGACAGGTACTGACCCGACACGATGTCGAAGATCGGGACTTGCGCCACACGACTCGGCGGCTGTGCTGCGGGTGCGCCGACTGCAGACGCCGCGCCAGAGCCATCGCGAGCCGCGTATTCGCCCGTGACGCCGGCGGGGAAGCCGCTGAGCGCGCCGCGATGCGCTTCCACTGCTGCGATCGTGTTGGGCAGTCGCGGCCGCGCCTGCTGCGCGCTAGACGATGTCGCAGTGGTTGCAGTGGTAGACGATGACGTAGCTGATGCAGCATATGGGTCGTACGCTTTCTTGGCAGGCGCGGGCCGCGGCGGCGCCATGTAGATCTTCGGCGCCGAGCGGATCACGACGGTCTCGGTCGTCACGGGCTTCAAGAGTCCGCCGCCGAGTCCTGACGCCTTCTTCGGCGACGCTGGAGCATCGGTGGCTGCTTTCTTAGCAGACGGCTCTTCTGCATCTGCTGCGCTGGACTCGTCACGGGCTCGCTTCTTGGACGCAGCGTCGTCTTCTGGTGTGGTGGTGGTGGACTCGTCCTGCTGCTCGAGCGCCTTGAGCTCGGCTTCGAAGCGCGCGAGCTCGTCGTCCAGAGCTGACATGGCGGTGCGCTACTGCTGCTGTGCTGCCACAACATACACATATAAGAGCGTGAGTGAGCGTGCCGGAACGCCCCAGAGCCACGCAGATCCTGTCGAGCTGCCCGCATGTTCCACGCACCGTTGTTGCTGTGTTTTCAGAGCAAAGAAAGTCGATGTGTCCTTGTTTCACAATTGTTCAGAAATGCGCATTTCATTCTCATGCTAACCAGATACTCGGGATGTACGCAAATACTGTTCGTTTCCTCGATCAGACATTATGTCAGCTGTTACGCATTCTATCACATACGACATTCATGTATAATCTCTCCATGTATGCGCACATCGCAGCATAGTAAAGCCGATAGACTAGTTTTACAAAGCCCCACCCAACCAATCGTTGCTCGACCTGAAGCGGCAGGAGCATTGCGCCGCGAAGAGCTCCAATACCGAACCGCGAGACTCGCTGGCTGGCTGCGCTGCTTACGATGGTGGAACTCGCTCCGGAGCTCTTGACGCCGCGCCGCAAGGCCGCGAGCAGCGGGGCCGTGAGCGGCGCGACGCTCAAGTACTCGGCCGACGGCAAGTACCTCTTCCAGCGCGAGGCGCACGTGATCCGCGTGCTCAACACGAAGAACGGCCAGCTGCTGCACGAGTGCATCCGCGCCGAGGCCCAGCCGCTCGGCGCGCTCGCCAGCGAGGAGCAGCCTGACCAGCAGAAGAAGAAGCGCAGCAGCAGCAGCGGCTCGAATGCGCTCTCCGAGACGGGTGAGCGCCAGGAGGTGACGGCGCTCGCACTGCATCCGCACAACGCGCTGCAGCTCATCGCCGCCTACGACGATGGCAAAGTGCTCGTGTGGGACTTCAGCGAGGAGAAGATCCTGCAGGAGATGGACGCCAAGGCGTCGATCCTGTGGATGGAGTCGAGCAGCGTGAGCCCGTCGATGCTCATGATGGTCGTGAGCGCGCTGGACGACTCGTCCAAGTGGTCGCTCATCGAGTTCAACATGAAGAAGAAGCGGCGCGGCCGCACGCTGCTGGAGCAGAGCAAGCTCGCGTTCAGCACCGCGAGCATGGAGAGCTACAAGGCCAGCGGTGAGGAGGCGGCGACGTCCGCCAGCGACGAGCATTTCCACGGCGACTACGTCGTGATCGCCGCCGGCGCGCGTCTCTTCGGCGTGCGCGTGCAGCGCGAGCAGGACGGCGGCGCGGGGCTCGGGCGTCCGTTCACGACGCAGAAGTACACGCACATGCGCGACATCACGTGCGTGGCGGTGCACCCGTCGGCGGCGGAGTTCGTGGTCGGCGACTGCGTCGGACAGCTGTACCGCTACCACGGGCAAGGCGCGGCGACGACCTCCAAGATGCACTGGCACGCGCACGCGGTGAAGTGCGTCGCGTACTCCACGAACGGCAACTTCCTGCTCTCCGGCGGCGAGGAGTGTGTGTTCGTGTCGTGGCACATCGAGTCCGGACGCCGGTCGTACCTGCCGCGCCGCTCGGCGCCGCTGGCGGCGATCGCGACACGCGCGGACGGCGCGGGCTACGCGATCGCGCTGGAGGACCACGTGCTGTTCCAGTACAACTACATCACAAAGGAGGAGGAGTGGCACTCGCTCGGTCTCGCGCGCTCCGGCGAGGCGGCGGCCGTGACGCTGCCGTCGCGCCAGCTGGTGTTTGACCCGATCTCGAACGCGATCCCGCTGAACGGACTCTCGAGCGCCGGCGTGCTGCAGTTCTACGAGCCGTACAAGGACCGCGTGCTGCAGAGCGTGGTGCTCACGGAGCGAAACCAGGTGACGCGCACGGAGGACGAGGAGATCCCGCAGATCCTCGCGGAGCAGCTCCAGTTCAGCCCGAGCGGCTCGGAGCTCGTCACGCTCCACTCGACGTACCTCAGCAAGCAGGCGGAGGAGGACGAGAAGGAGGCGAGGTCGATCAAGCCGAAGAGCGGCGACGAGCAGTCGCTGCGCTTCTGGAAGCGCCGCGAGAACGGCAGCTTCTTCGTCAACACCGCGATCGACGCGCCGCACGGCAGCGAGGCTGTGACGTGCATGGCGTTCTCGCCGGCGAGCTACAACGAGTCGGTGGTCACGGGCGACCGCAGCGGCGAGTTCAAGGTGTGGAAGAAGAACGCCGAGAGCGCGTCGTGGTACTGCCAATCGGTCGTGCAGTTCCGCGAAGAGCCGATCACGGCGGTCGCGTTCGCGGCCGACGGCTCGCTGCTGGCTGTCGCCTACAACCACTTGCTCACGCTCTGGGACGTGAACACGAACGCGCTGCGCCACGTGATCTCATCGGCCGACGGGTGCGCGATCCGGCAGGTGGCGTTCACGGGCAAGACGTCGCCGTACGTGGTGCTGACCACGGAGCGCCAGGTGCAGGTGTGGAACCTGCTCAACTTCGAGCTCTGGTGGCGCTACGAAGTGCCCGCCGAGAGCTTCGTGAGCGTGAACGCGCGCAAGGAGCAATTCCTCGTGTTGCTCAAGAACGACGACGCGCAGCAGCAGTACCTCGTGCTCGTGTTCGCGCCGGAGTCACCGGTGCCAGTGGACATGCGCGCGCTGGACGTGGGCGAGCAGGGCGTGTGGAGCGTGCACTTCCACCCAAAGAACGGTGACTTGGTGATCCTGGACGGCGAGTCGAACGTCTGGCGCGTCGGCGACAGCTCGATCGACAAAAACCGGCGCAAGGACGCGCCAGAGAGCGGCGACGAGACGGCGAACGCCATGGACGCGATGTTCAAGCGCGCGTCGCAGATTGCCACGGGCAAGAAGCAGAGCGCCTCGGGCCGCCAGATCACGCCGAGCGGCAACGCGAACGCGCTGTTCGAAGCCCCAGCGCACGTGCTGCCGTCCATGACGGCACTCTACCGGTCGTTCATGGACACGATGCTGCCGAAGCCGAACGCGCAGGTGGTTGACAATGCTGGCGATGACGACGAAGGCGGCGCGTCCAAGCGACAGAAGAAGAAGGGCAACAAGAAGCGCAAGAAGCAGCAGCAGTCGCAGGCTTTGAGCGGCGGCGACGAGGCAGCCGCCGGTGCTGAGAACGCCGAGGACAAGGAGGACAAGCAGAAGCGCATGAAGCTCTTCGTCGAGAAGGAGCTCGCGAACCCTGCGCTGCAGCAGCAGACGTACTCGAAATTATTAGAAGCCTTCCGGAAAAACAAGAAGCAGGCGGCGCAGTAGGGCTCATACCGCAGTGCAGACAGAGACAGCAGGTGTGTGTGTGAGAGAGAGAGAGAGAGAAAGAGAGAGAAACGAGGAGAGAGATGGAGATGGAGAAGGGTTGGAATACAGAATAGATTTACATGCTTCGCGGCTTCTCTTCCCTGACATTGCTGTTGTTGCTGGGAATGGCTATAGTCTCAACACTCTCGAGTGGACTCTGGATCTGCTTCTCGAGCTAGTCCAGTTCGTAGAGGAGCTGATTCTGGAAGCGCACGACAGGAGTGATCGAGGCGATCGGAGGCGAGGCGCTCGAAAGCTCAGGTTCGTCGCGGTCGGCTGCCGATGCTGAGCCGGCAGCTTTCTTTGTGAGAATCACGACCATGTTCTCGCTCGCGACGTCGAACTCGGCAGCGGAAGGGTCGATCTCGTGCTCCAGCGCGTCGATCGCGAGCTCGTAGACTTCCAACACGGTCGTGTCGTGATCCTTTGTCGCGTTGCGTGCCTCGAAGCGCAGCGAGAGCGATGTTGACGACGGGAAGTCGAGCTGGACGCTCGCAGCGTCGACTCCAGCGACATCGACGATGAACGACAGACACGTCGGCGTCTCCTTCTTTGTGAACGGCGCGGGTTTTGGTGGATCAACAGCAGCAACAGTAGGCGAAGCAGCATCACGGGAGCTCTCGGCGCGTCTCTCTTTCGCAGGCGACACTGGGGCTTCGACGAGAACGAGATCGTCATCATCGTTATCTTCATCATTGTCTTCGTCTTCGCCTTCGCTGCAGCTCTCGAGAGGTGGGAGGTCGTCGTAGAGCTCGATCAGCTTTGCTGCAGGAAGAGGAGGAGTCAGCGTGCTCTCAGCCTCGAGCTTTGGCTGCTTGACGACGGCTCGAGGCTGGTAGAGCGGGTCGTGCTGCACCATGATCGCTGTCTCCCGAAGCATCGCGAAGCCGTCGTCGTCACGAGTCTTGGTCTTTGCAAATGAGTTCGCCGTCGATGGCTCGTCTTGCTTGACAACTTTCTGCATTCCTGCATTCGCTGGCTCGTCGTGGTTGGCGCTGTCGTTCGTGCCTTGATTGTCTTGATCACCATCTTCGGTATCGTCGTCTTCCTCGACGACCAAGGACACGGACGCTGGCTTTGGCTCTGGCGGTGGCTGCACCGGTAGCGTGACGACCAGCTTCCGCGCTTTCTTGTCGAACTTGGCGCTGCCCTTGGCTTCGAAGACCGGGAACGGCAGCTTCAGATCCAGCGGCTCGTAGCCCTTCGTCGTGAGCTTGAGCGACTGCTCGCTGACGTCCAAGTCGATGCCCACAGCACTCGCGTGGGTCGGGAACTCCATCTCCAGCACGAGCTCCTTGGGACGGTTGCGCTCCATCTGGATCACGTTCTCGTGCTCCGCCTGCATGTGGTTCAGCAGTTCGAATTTGCCTCGGTACACCAGCTTGAACGCGATCTTCTTGAGCGCCGGCGTCGTCGAGATCGGTGTCATCTTCGTTGCGGCGGCGTCTGGGTTCTTCGTCTTCGTCGACGATACTTCCTTCAGCAGTTCAGACGCGCCAGGCGTGTTCTGATTGTCGCCGCCGTCTAAGTCGAGCTTCAGCTCGTTCGACGCATCTTTCTTCCTGGCGACGACCTCAATGGGCTTTTCTTTCCCTGGACTCTGAGCTTCAGGCTCGCTGGGCGTCACTGCACTCGCAGACGTCTGCTTCTCCGAGCTCTTGAGACTGTTGTTGCTGCTGCTCTTCACCACTGCCTCTGGTTTCTTCTTCTGCTGCTCCACAGGTGCAGCAGGCTTCCGAAGACACATCGTCACCGGCTCGCCAGACTTATACGCCACGCCCTTGAGCACATGGTAGTCCCGTGAGAGCAGCGCCGTGGGCTTGCGTCGAGACTCGCGAACGAGCCCTTCGATGGCATCCAGACACGTCTTCACGACCATGTCACGGTACGTCCGCTGCGCTTTCGCAAAGCCCAGCGTCGTCGGGTGGAAGCACACATCAAACGTGAGCACCATCGCGCCGCCCTTGTCCTTCTCCAGCCGCTCAGGGCCGACCGAATACGGCAGGTTCCACGACGTACCCCGCTTGCCTCCAGCGTCTGTCACCGGCGTGCTCGACGGCGGCTGCATCTTCTCGCTGCTGCAGACGTTCACAAACAGCTTCTGGTTCGCGTCTCCTGCTTCGCCGTCTTCGCTCCACTTGGCTTTCACCACAAAGCCCGGCGCTGGACGCACGAGCAGCTTGTCCTCCGGCACTTTCTGCTCGCTCTCGAGCTGCGCCAGGTACTGCTCCGTCTCGGCGCGGTTCGCCGGGTCCGAGATCTCGGACATGTACTCGTTCAGCAGCGAGCGGAACTCCGGGTTCTGCATCGCCGACAGGAACTTCTTCTGCTCGTCCTGGCTCATGTTGAGCGCCGGTGTCTTCGAGTCTGCTGCTGTTGCGGCGGCGGCGCTCTTGCTGGAGCCAGTCGAGCGCTTCATCGCCTCTTCGAAGAGGCGGCTGAACTCTTCCTCTGACGGCGGCTCGCCGTTGTTGCCGCCTGCGCGTGCAGCGGGAGCTCGTGCTGGGGTCTTTGCTGCTGTCGTGTCCACGCCCATGGCGTCCGCGTCCGCTTGGCCCGCTGCCGCTGCTGCTGCTGTGGATTCGCTGGAAATGGGGAATGCGCTCGTCCAGATTGCACGGAAGAGCTTGGCGAAGAGGCGTCTGTCGCGTGGCCCACCTTACGTAGCGCTGTCTGAGTTTTGAGATGAGGACGTATCCTCCATATAGCGTGGCAGGAAAGTCTTTTATAGTCATCGAGTGATCAAATGTGTGTCAGTATGTGAACCACGTGCAACTAGAGCCATCGATGCTGTGTACCACGTACACCCAGGTCGTTGTCGCCACCATTCGCCGTTCGCAATCAACCCAGCACACCATCGAAAAAGCTCATCAAGCTCATCAAGCACGCGCGGCACCGTCGTCGCTCGCTCTCTCGCTCTCTCTCTCTTATCGACACAGAACTCCGCTCACGATGGCGTCGAGCATGCTGCTGGACAAGTCGCTCTTCAAGAAGACGCTGCAGGTCGTGGGCGTGCGCGTGGAGGCCAAGAAGATCGGCAAGGTGGTCAAGGCGCTGCACGGCCACCTGCTCAACATGCCGCGCCTGCGCAACGTCGTGCCGGACCCGACGAACCCGGAGCCGTTCAAGAACTCGAGCAGCAAGCTCGTGCTGCTGAATGAGAAGGTGCAGGACAAGGAGACACTGCAGCCGCTGGCGCCGGAGCTCGTCAGCTTCCTGCGCGAAGAAGGGCTCGCGTTCGTCGAGCACTCGATCGACCTGGACTACTCGTACTTCCCCGTGGACCAGGTGCTCTCGCAGATCCTGCCGCCGGGCATGGACATCCCGTCGTCGTTCGAGAGCGTCGGCCACATCGCGCACATCAACCTGCGCGACAACCAGCTGCCGTACAAGAACATCATCGGGCAGGTGATCCTCGACAAGAACCAGCAGCTGCGCACGGTTGTGAACAAGACCGAGAGCATCGAGACCAAGTTCCGCACGTTCCCCATGGAGGTAATCGCGGGCGACGACGACATGCACGTCGAGCTGCACGAGTGCAAGGCGCTCTTCCGCTTCAACTACGCCGAGGTCTACTGGAACTCGCGCCTGCAGCAGGAGCACCTGCGCGTCATCCGCTCGTTCACGCCGCAGGACGTGGTGTGCGACATGATGTGCGGCATCGGCCCGTTCGCGATCCCGCTCGCGCTGCGCGGCAGCAGAGTGCTGGCGAACGACCTGAACCCGCGCAGCTTCCACTATTTATCCGAGAACATCAAGCTGAACAAGGTCGAGAAGCTCGTCGAGGCGTACAACCTCGACGGCCGCGAGTTCCTCGCTAAGATGCTCGCGGATCGGAAGCAGTTCTCCCAGGTGCTGATGAACCTGCCGGCGATCGCGCTCGAGTTCCTGGACGCGTTCCCAGGCCAGTTCGATCACTGGGAGGGCGAGCTGCCGTTCGTGCACTGCTACTGCTTCTCGAACGCAGAGGACGTCGAGAAGGACGTCATTGAGGTGCGAAGAGGACGAGGTTCATTTGTTTGTCTGTCTTTTTGACGGGATGTAGAATTCTGACATGAGTGTTTTGTTTGCCTCCATGAATATAGCGCGCCGAGACGATCCTGGGAGGCAAGCTGGAGTCGGCGACGACCAAGGTGCACCAGGTGCGCGACGTCGCGCCGAAGAAAGTGATGCTCTGCCTGTCGTTCCAGCTGCCCGAGGCGATCGCGTTCAGCGCCGAGCGGAGA